>CAUYPO010101898.1:0-10627 GCA_963574435.1 Cheirogaleus major
TTGGTACTGACTGTTTAAAACTGTGGTGCTCAAAGGGTGGTAGTGTACATCAGGGTTTCGGGAGGGGTGGCAAGACCCACATCATAGGGATGTGGAGAGCGTTGTTGGGGGGAAGGGCATACCTCTAACCCTTCTTAGGGAAAGGTAAAGTTATACAATGTATCCAAAATGTAAAAAAAAAAATCTTTTGTCGGATGGATGGCAGGCAGGAGGGAGGAGGAAGTGTAGAGTTACATAATGTGTGCTATGTGTGCCACCTGGGGATTGGACTCTATTGAAGCTCTGGCATGTCTGGGGGTAGGGGTGGTAGGGGCAATGTATGTAACCCTAAAAATATTTGTACCCCCATTATATGATGAAATAAAAGAAAAAAATAAAATAAATAAATAAAAGACTTTGCTGGGAATTGGGAAGAATGCTTTCATTTATACCAGTAAAATTAAAACAATAAATAAAAAAAAGGAATATCAGCTGAATTTTGGTTAGAACAGTGAGGTTTGTACAATTTTGAATTTCCTAGTCTCATGACTGTTACATCAGCTCCATGGGAATCTTGAAAAGTAATAGCTCTACAATCATGGTGCAAACCAATCACCTAACAGACTTCAGAGGGTAAAGAATAGTATTGGATGTCCTCAAAAGCCTAATTCCCAGATAATTGTCATTATTTCACCAATCTGGCAGTTTTCTGAGCAATCCCACAAGCAAGGCTTATCTTTATTTGACTGAGCTGTCCCAGTGTAAGCAGAATTTTCCCAGAGGGCGTTTGTCAAAAACAATCAGTCATAATTGTTTAATACCTCAGCTTCCTGAGGTGGCAATAACAATTAAGATAAACAAGGAGATCCAAAAATGTAAAAGGAAAAGCTTGGAAATGAAATGAACATAGATGATTGAAAAGCTCTGCCATAGTCCTAGGAATCTGGAAGATGATGTGCACATATATCAGAAAAAATTCTCAGCTTATTTATTATTTTTGTTTTCTAATAAATATATTTAAGGCCTGTGCTTTTCTTTGAAATGTAATATCCCACAAGTGTTGATATATAAGTATTTAATTGTCATTTAGTTCTAAATATTAACCTTTTCCATTTTGATGTTCTCTTTGACCCATGCCTTTTTCCCTAGGTTCATTGAATAGCATTGTTATCGGACAAGATGTTTGGCTTTCATTTTGATATCGATTTTTATATTTCTTACATTTTGGTCAGGACATATAATGCATAGGTTGTTTTTATTTTTTGGAAATTTTTTCACACTTATTATGACTCTGGTACACACTTTTGTGTTTTAAGGTTCTTAAATATTTAAAAAAACAATAGCATCTATTTTCTGTGTAAATAATTCTATAGTATATGTCAATTTTATTAAGTTCATTAATAACAATGTCTAGAGTTTTACTTACCTAATATCCATTAATCTAACAGAGAGATTTTTAAGTCTCTCAATATGACTGGATTTGTCATTTTTTTCATTGAATTTTATTAGGTTAGTTATTTTGTAAGGATCATGGCCATTATTTGAAGAGAGTTCATTATATCAAAAAGAAATACCTCTCCTCGATCCTTTTTTAATGGTTTATGCCTTAAATTCTGTCTGTTGTTAATAGAATTTAGCTATTTTTTTGTTAGCATTTGCTAGAATCTTTTTTTTCCCTATTTCTTTATTTTCCATAATCCTGTGTCACTTTGTTTAAGGCATGCATTAGTAAATAAAGTATAGCTAGATTTTTAAATACACGGATCTAAGATACTTTAACCGAACTCAATTAATAGTTATTTTTAATTTATTTGAGCTTATTCTTACCACTTTATTTGGTGTTTTATATTTATAATATTCTTTTTCTTACAAACTTTACAAAATTTCGGCCTCTTTGCCTGATTACATTTTCTTTGTTTCATTTACTTTTCTATACATATAAAATTTTAAAGTCTATTTCTAGAATAGTGATTTGCTTTAAACTTTAAATTTTAATATACATGCAAGGTCCGATTTTTTAATAGCATCTAGATTTAATCTTTTCTCAGTCTCTATCATATACTTAGCCTGCCATCTTGAAGCCAGATGTTTTCACAGATATGTGAGGTTATACTTCACTGAACTTTTTGGGGAGATACATTTTATTCACATGTCAGCAATCATTTATGCCTTTAAAATTTCTCTTCTCTGACTGTGTATTTGTTCCCAATGCTTTGCTGAGTTCATACTTCAGTTCCTGACCTAGTGAAAATGGCAGTGAGATAAGAGGGAAATTTTCCACCAGCCTAGTGGGATAGGGACTCAGAGCTAAAATTATGACAATTTAAAGGAAGGAAAGAAAGCGAAGTGGTGGTTGTTTTGCACATAAGTTTTCGGTTAAGCTAATACCTGTTATATACTTAAAATTCAGCAGGAAAATATTTTAAGAAAAATATATCTTGCCTGTAGCTAGTTTAGAGGAATGACAGTGAAATGATCTGGAAATTCTAACTCAAAACTGAGAGATTCAAGACATAGTTACTGAGTACTATCATACTATGGTCCAAAAATGGGTATGGCTGGTTGTACAAAGATAAACAAAACATACATGATATGAAGACTTTAAAAAAATAATCTCACAAATAAATACATTTGTATCAGGATGCCCCATTAGAGATGAAATGTTTAGGGTTTTTTTATTCTTTTCCATAGAGAGAGATACTAAAAACTATAACACAATCACTAAAGAAAGCCCTTTCCTTCCCTAAAGAATGTTTAGGGATCCCAGAAGCAATGAACTGCTCAATTCAGTTGCCTGGAGAAAGTTAAAGTAATTAGACCTTTTTTGCTCTACGGATTGAAAACAAAAAATTAACTCCTAAAGGAGTGGATTCCCCAGGGAAAATGTTAAATATGTATATAGTTGTTGTTTACTTATTTTGTAAGGATCATGATCATTATTTTGAGGAGGGTTCATTTTATCAAAAAGAAATACTTCTCTTGATCCTTTTAATGTTTTGTGTGTATTTGTGTGTGTATGTTTTTTTTGTACATTATATTACTAGTGTATGTTTATATATATATATATATTTCTACATTCTCTACTCCAGCTCCCATAACAAATGTTTGTTCATCTGCATTACTGAAGTTGTCTTTTTTCACAAGTGGAGATGATACTTGTGTATACTGTAGGTAAAATTTACTAGGTATAAGGCCTTTAGAAATGTAGAGACTTGAAAAACGGCCACATGAAAGGCTGAAAATAGAATTGAATATAGTACTATTTAGAGAGTATCAAATTAGCAAATCAGTGCAATATGAAATGATGACAGGTGGGCCATCCCTGGCATTGATAAAAGATCTGCTTTCTGGATGGGATTATGAAAAGCTGTGAAAACAGGAATTATATATTTGTTGACATGAACAATTAATTAAACCAGTGTCATTAACAAATAATTAAACCAGGAAAACTAAAGTCAAGTTCATTAATCACTTTAAATTAATTATGACAATGATGTTAATAACAATTTTGCATTTGCATTTGAATGAACATTTTAGAAAAGAAATATGTGTATATCTGAGACTTCAGAATAGTGGCTCTGAAAATGTAACATGAATCAAAATCAATCTTCTTGGAAAAAGAGGCTTGTTGAAAATGTAAATTATTGAGTCCTAGGCCCCCAAATTTAAATTCATTAGTTGTGAAAAGGGCCCAGGAATCTTGATTTAACAACTCCCCCCAAATATACACATATATAGTCATTCTCTTGCAGTCTATTGGATAAATAGCACTTCAAGAACATAGCCCAGGAACTAAAACATTGACAAAATTAAAAGTTGTTGTATTATCTACTTTGAGGTAGAATTATTTGACTTTATATATTTTTTTATTTTAAAATAGTGATTTCACTGCCAGATAATGAGATTTAATTATCCATAGATGGTAATATGAGTAAATGTATAAAATGATAACAATCATTACAAAAATAAATTAACATAATTAAGAGGAGTTCTAGATTGGAGTTCTAGATTTGTAATCAGATGCCAAAATGGCATGATAGTTCTGTTTTTTTTCCCAAGAACAAACAGACTAACAGATAGCATGATAGTTGTTCCCTCCTCTAAGGGCAACCACGGAAAAACTAGATGGAGAAAACACCAAAAAAAAAAAAGAAGAAAAGTGTAAAAGTCCCTTGGGGTGGGAGTGGGGAAGTTGTTTGAAATATGTGTTTGGGAGGAAGGTCAATTCCAAGATTTAGCCAGGACAAGGGGCAGCTTGGCGTTATTGTAGGAGAAGTAGGGAAAGAGTAGCTAGCTGGAGTTCTGCTTTTGCTTCTTCCCTATTATTGCCTTGGTATGCAGCAGAGATGATACAGAATTCTGGTCCAGGTGTCTCCAGGAGACAATTCCTGCCAGAGAAATAGTAGAGCTTTCATCAAATTAGCTAATGTGCCAAAAATGGAGCCTATTGGAGCCTCGACACATGGCACATTTGCTGAATTTTGAAGCTCTGTGAAGCAAGAAACAGATGAGCTAAAGTGAAACCCAGAGCTGAATTGTGTGTAATCTTAGGAAACAAAGACATTTCAGAAGAAGAGGCTCTAGTAAATATACCAAGACTACTGAACTGATGATCTGAGGCCAATTTTACTATGGGGGCATTTTACTGATTTGGGGAGGTTGGTGCTATTGGCTGAAAATCCTGACTTAGCAGGACATAGGGTATCTGCAGAAAAAGGTGAGCTTTCAGCCAACACTTGAGATTGGAGAGACAAAAGTAGAAAATTGTGGGGTCTCAAAGAAATGGCTTCCTTTTAAACATTTACACAATTCTAAATCTCTTCAGTTTCAGAAAACTAAAAAGTTAAGCCAAAAATCTCCAAAAGGAGCAAAGAATTTTATGTCATCTTGCAGTGCTGAGAGGACAAAGAGTAACTAGCAGCAGGAGGGGGCCCCGTGAATACAACCATACACTCATTAAAAAGTCCTAGACAGCCAGACTCTAGTAACAGGACAAAGTAGAGGTAAACTGAACCTTATTAAAATGTCAACTTGCATTCAACCCTGTTCACTTAGCATACAAAGGTGGAAACACTCTCAGGGGGATGATAACATCATCAGAAAGAGTCAATAAAAATTATTATGTATGTTAAGAGACAAAATGACCAAAGACAAAGGGAAACAAATAGACAATATAAAATAATCAAATGTAATTTAGATATTGGAGTTAGTAGACAAAGACTTTAATTATAATTAATATGTTCAGGAGAATAAAGAAAAAGGGATAGAAAATATATAAAAATATTGAGAGTTTCACAGAGAATTGGAATATACAAGAAAAAACATACACAATTGAGGTTCTAGAACTTAAAATATAATACCTGAAACTAGAACATTAACACATAGGTTTAACAATAGATCAGAAATAGCAGAAGACAGAATTAGCAAGCTAAGGCACATATCAATGGAAATTCAAAGTAGTGAACAAAGAGAGGCCTAATCAAGTGTGTAATTAGAGTCAATTCCAGAAAAAAAAAAGAGAGAGAGAAAATGGACCAGATGCAATATTTGAAAAAGTCATAGCTGTGCTTCTTTGAAAATCACTAGGAACCCCTAGAAGGTTAAATAAAGTAAGGCCATCCTAGGTTTGTCACAGTAGAACCACTGGACAGCAATGACAAAGAGAAAATCCTAAAAGCAGTGGGAAATCAGAGGGTGGGGATGAAGGCATATTACTTTCAATGGAGGAATAATAAGACTGAAGATGGAACACAGTGGAATGATACAATTAAAGAACTGAAAAGAAAAGTTGCCAACTTAGAATTTTTTACCCAGTAAAAGTATCTTTTAGTATACTTCTGTAGATGTAATATAAAGACATTTTTTAAACAGAAATTATAAGAATGTTTTGTCCATAATCTTGCACTAAAAATATAAAGCAATTAAAATTCTAGAGCTCTGCTATATAAAGACTTGTAAGTCATCAATCCTTTCCTTAAAACAAGACAAAATCTGAACATACTGAAAATCAATGACTTTGTTAGATCTGTCAGAGAATTGGTGTCACAGGGCAAAGAACCACCCTGAAATCAGGAGAACCAGGTGAATACACAGGCAAAGCTGAGATCCGCTTATCTGCAGTCACTGGAGCCATGATCTTGTAGGAACACTTAAATGGCAATTTTGATGAATTGTTGGAGTCTGAGGGCAGACTAGTTTCAGAGTGAGAAATTCCTGGGGGCCCCAAAATTCCGTGAGTTTTACCTCCAGAACTCTGCCAGGTTCTCACAGTAAATATCTTTTTTAAAAATCCCCTCTTGTTTCCCACAGTGGGAAGGGGGAAAGTATCCACTTTAAAATACACCTAGTGCATTCTTCATTTTTTAATAAAAGACTACCCTCTAAGGGAAAATACTTTACCAGAGCCTTATCTGACCTTGGAAAAGGGCAATTAGCTGACTACAGCCCACTCAAGCCTTCCTGTCTCATGCAAGGAAGAAAAACAAAAGAGAGCAATATTTGAAAGAGCACAGTTCAAGGATTCAAGCCCACTCACAGACAGATTTTAATCAAAAGATTATAGAAGTCTCCCTCACCTTACCACCACATCAACAGGACTACAATATAAGAATACTATATTGCAACCAAAAGAGCTGCAAGACATAGAGTTTGTTTAAAAAAGAATTCTTAGAGAAAACCAAAGACAATGGGGGGGGGAGCAAAAAAACAAGGACACCATAGAGAAATTGAAGCCACTGGTGCCTATACCTATCTATCCACAAACATTAAACATGGTTCATTGATATGCTAAGAGAGGATTAAAATATAGAATCTTATAAAACGATCAATTAAAACCAGGTAAGGAAGAGAAGAGAAATGAAGAGAAGATAAACAAAGAACGATATCAATTAACAGAAAATATTTACAAACATGGTACATATTAATCCAACTGAACCAATGATAAATTTAGATGTGAGTGGCCTAAATATTCCAATTTAAAGACAGAAACTGTTAGAATAGGGAAGGAAGGACAAGAGCCAAGTATATGTTGCCCACAAAAGCCTACTTTAAAGTAAAGTTCCAGATAGACTAAAAGTAAAGGGATGGAGAGAGATATACCATGATAACATGAATCAAAAGAAAGCTGGAACAGCTATGTTAATTTCAAACAAAGCAGATTCAGCACAAAGAAAATTATTAGAGAAAATGAGAAGCATTATTTAATAATAAAAGGGGTCAATTCTTCAAGAAGACATTACAACCTTTAATGTGTATGCACCTAAAAATAGAGTATCAAAATACATGCTACAAAAATGGATAGAATTGCAAGGAGAAATAAAAAAATTCACTTTTGTAGTTGAAAACTTCAACACTCCTCTATCGATAGTTCCATCAGCAGAAAAATCAGCTATAGTTGAACTGAACAGCACCATCAACCAACTTGATCTAATTGACATCTGTAGAATACTCTATGCAACAACAGTAGAATACGTATTCTTTGCAAGCTCCCATGGAATATTTACCAAGATAAAGTATTAATACAGTCTAGGCCACAAAACACAGCGTAGAAAATTTTATAGCATAGAAATTATACACAGTGTATTCTAGGACCACAATGAAATTAAAGCAGAAATGAATAGCGGAAAATTAGCTGGAAAATAGAAAATGTACATATTGGAGATTAAATAACATTCTTCTAAATAATACATGTGTCAAATAAATCTCAAGAGAAATTTTTAAATATTTTGAATTTGAACTAAATGACAATGAAAATAAAACTTATCAAAATTTGTGGGATGCAGCAAAATCAATGCTTATGGAGAAATTTGGAGTATTGAATGCATATATTAGAAAAGAAAAATATCTAAATAATCTAAGCTTTCACCTTAGAAAATTAGAGAAACTCAAGCAATTTAAGTCAAGGCAAGCACTTTAAACCAAAAGCAAGGCAAAAAGAAAAATTATAGCAAAAAATCAATTGAAAATAGGAAATCAATAGAAATCTATGAAACCAAAGCTGGTTCTTTGAAAAAATAAAAAATATATATATAAATCTCTAGCCAGAGTATCCAAAAATAAAAAGAAAGAAAGAGAGAAAAAGAGAGAAAAAAGCCACAGATAATATTTCTAAAGAAAGTTCTAACAAAATGAAAATGATCCCAAAGAGCTACTTGGAAATGCAGAAAACAATGAAGATCTACGAGATGAATAAATAGGTAGATATATATAAAAGTATGTTATCTATACAAAATAATAATTGTAATGTGTTGTGGAATTTAAAATACATGCAGAATTAACATGCATGACAATATTAAGGCAAATGACGAGAGGTAGGTAAATAGAGTTCAAGTGTTCTAGGATCTGGCATATCAGGGAATTGACAAAATCAATAATTTTATGAGATCCATTACATATCTGCTGTTTAGAGATCTTTAAAATAAACATTAAAAGAATAGTAAAAGAATGTATAACTAATTAAAGATGGAAAATAAAATATCAAGATATTTTATTAATTCAAAGAATGACAAAAGATAGAATAATCAACATAAAGATATCAATCACATGTAAAGCAAATTTCAAGATGGCAGCTATTGACCCAAGCATGTTAATAATTAATTTTAAATTGAACAGATATTTTAATAAAAGAATAAGAATGTCAGAGTCAATTTTTTAATGATATGGTAATTTGAAGGGATACATTATAAATTCTATGACACAGAATGTTTAAAAGTAAAAGGATGGGAAGCATTACCAGAGTCATTGGGTACATTTGATGATAAAGGAGACAGTCTATCACATAGACATAGGAATCTTAAGTCTATGTGAACACAATTATGTATTTCAAAATATATCAAACAAAAACTGACATACTAAATGGTGACATATATAAATCTATAATTATGTTATGAGATTTCAATGAACCCCCATCAATAGCTAATAGAAAATAAGAAGTCATCCTTCTTAATTTGGCTTCTACCAAAAGACAAAACTTGAAACTCTAGTGAGAAGAATTTTTCCAAATGAAAGGTGATTATTTGTGATTTTCTGTAATTGGGACCTAATTATAGATTGTGTGCATTCTACTCCTTTGGAAAACACAAGGTTCTATAAATTGTGATCTGACCTTCCATTCTCATTGTTTGACAGGATATCAGAAATGTTCAGGATGAAATGTACTCACAGAATGAAATAATAAGGTATTTGAAGAGAACAGCCATTAGTAGAGAAAAGAACATATTGCAAAGCAGTCTTTCAGAAACTGAAGCATTAAAACAAACAGATCAAATATTTTAAGTAAATCCAACAAAAGCATATTAAAAGATAGATAAGATATTTTCAATGTGAACTAGAATAAGAACACATTGAAACAATGAACAAAAAAACTGATTTGAAAAATAAGATAACTGGCCCAATGGTTAAAGTTGAATCGATATAACTAAGAAATGAATAGAATTGGAAGACCAACCTGGGTAACTTCCCAAAGGAAGGAGTAAAATATGAAGGAAAAATATTTTAAATGTATGAGATATGGAAAGTAGAATAAAAGTAGAATATTAATAAATTTTAAAATTTATACAGATAATAGAACACCAGGAAGAACAGTAACAGAAATTGAGAGAATTAAATATTTAAAGAAATAATGAAGAATTATTTTCTTGAATCAAAAACAGAAATAAGTTAGTCCTTTCAGGTTGCTATAACAACAATACTGGTTTGCTTATAAACAAGTATTTATTTCTCATAGTTCTGGAAACTGGGAAGCTTAAGGTCAAATTGCTGGCAGATTCAGTATCTGGTGAGAACCTGTTCCTCATATATGACACCTTTGTGTGGCAACCTCTCATAGTGAAAAAAAGGGCAAACAAACTCTCTCTGCCCTGCTTTATAAGGGCACTAATCCCATTCATGAGGGCTCTACCCCCATGACCTCATCACCTCCTAAAGTCTTCATCTCTTAATACCGTAACATTGGGGATTAGATCTCAACGTATTAACTTTTGGGGACACAAGCATTCAGACCATCACAAAACGATTCCTATTGCAAGGGTTTATAGATTATTAAAGGAGAGAGATTATTAGAACGTGCCTGGTAATTAAAGAATATACCAGAGACAATAGAAACTTCTAAAAGCTTCAAAAAGAAGGAGCAGCTCAAGGAAAATGATCAGATCAGTACATTTTTCAACAACATTATTGGAATCAATATAAATATGGAACAGTATTTTGAAGGTATTGAAAGAAAAAAAGTTAAACAAATGTTTAGGTCTAGCCAAACAAATTCAAATATTGCAGTATGGTAAAAAAAATTCCCTTGAATTCAGAAGCTTAATTTTTCCCCCAAAATAGTTTTGGATAACATTTTTTCATGGCATTTTAATTAAAATATTTTTATCTTTCAATAATTCTATGTGATGCTACAGAAGACATGAAGAACAGATAAAATATATCAGCAAAGCTTGTTTTCCTTAAAAACATAGTGAGCATCAGAGGAAAAAAACTATATTACTCCAGAATTAAATTCTAGATAACATAAAACTAATAAGAAAGTACGGATAAGAGTGTGGGTAAGGGATAATAAAGTGTAGTGAATATATCATCTTGTTAGAGATGAGAGATATAGGTAACAATTGAAGAGAATAAGTAAAATAAGATTTAAAACAGAAAACAT
>CAUYPO010101899.1:0-61325 GCA_963574435.1 Cheirogaleus major
CTAACAAACAGGGTTGCTGCTTGAAGGCATAACAAAGAGTTTGAGCTTCTGCATGTAAGCAAATGTTTCCCAGCCCCACAGCCCTGGGGGTCTGGAGGCCACTTGATAAACATCTTGCCCTTATGGGTACTGCCTGAGCTCATGCGATGGCTGGTTAGCCAGTGATGGGTAAGATCCCTCAAGGAGGGACAACCTAAGACAGGCACAGCTGCAGGGGGCCAGGCCGAAAGGGATGGGAATGGAAAGTTTCCTTTTGTGGCTGCATTGCTTATCTGTGCTTATCTCAAACTCTGGCTTATGGCCGTCGCCTTAAGCAACCGCATTAAGACCCTGAGTCATGGGACATCTGTGTCCTTAGGCTACATGTTCTGGAATTGATGGCCATTGCTGCAATGCCTGGGTGGTCACGTATAAGGAAGTAACTTTGGTTTTTAGGGTATAAAAATAAAAGGACTGGTGCGTTTGGCGCTGCAGTCTTGTATCCTCTTTATATGTGTCTGTGTCTTTCTTTGTGTGTTTCTTTGTGTTTTGTGTTCATCCCCCATCCTGCAAACGGGCCACGATAGACCTCTTCTATAAATAATAGTGTTCAGAAATTGAGATTTTAATACATTATTTTGATATTTTTTTTATTGATTTCAATTTAATTAAAACATAATATATTTTTAAAACGTCTTGAAACTTGGTTTATAGACCTGTGCATAGAAAATTTTTTCAATGTTTCAGGAAAACTTAAGAAGATCTGAATTTGTTAATATTGGGATACAGATATAAATGCAAAGACATTAAATGTTTAATTTTTTGTTTACTAATTCTTTGTTTACTTGATATATCAATAAATAAGAATTTTAAAATCTCCCACTGTGATGAATTATATGACAATAAGTTAATGTAATTTAATTACTATTTTCATTATATTTAGTGAGTTTATCAGGTAAATATGTTATATATTGTTATACCATCCTAACAAATTCTAACTTTTATCATGATGCATTATTCTTTACCTCTAATAAAGGTTTTTGTTATAAATTCTATTTTGCCTAATATTACTATAGCTACTGATTACTAATGATTAATATTAGCCTGGTATGATGCCCTTTAGACTTCAAAATTTTCAGTTTAACTGGCTTTTTTTCTTTAAAACACGATGTAGCAATATCTTTTTAGTTTTTTTTTTGGAAATGGAGTCTCACTCTGTCACTTGGGTAGAGTGAAGTAGAATCATTGTAGGTCACTGCAACCTCAAACTCCTGGGCTCAAGTGATCCTCCTGCTTCAGCCTCCTGAGTAGATGGGACTACAGGAGCACACCATGATGACTGGCCAGTTTTTCTATTTTTCGTAGAGATGAGGTCTCCCTCTTGCTCAGGCTACTTTCAAACTCCTGAGCTCAAGCAATCCTCCCACCTTGGTCTCCCAAGTGCTAATAGCAATCCTTTTTAAATTCATTCTGTCAATATTCAAATTTTAAGCAAATAATCTATTTACACTCTATTGATAATTGATAAATTTATATTAGTTTCTACTATCTTGGTTTTTTTTAAGATGATTTTTTTAGAGAAGATTTAGGGTCACAGCAAAATTGGGAGGAAGGTAGAGAGATTTTCCATATACCCCAGGCCCCACACACGCATAGCCTCCTTTGTTATCAACATCCCCTACCAGAGTGGTACATTGGTTCCAATTGATGACCTACCTTGACATCATTATCATCCAAAGTCCATAGTTTACATAGGGTTCGATCTTGATGAACCCCATATTCTATGGGTTCCAAAAATGTATGATATGTATCCACCATTATAGTATCATATAGAGTATTTTCACTGTACTAAAAATCCTTCATGCTGTACCTATTCATCCCTCACTTTCCTCTGACCCAAAGTTATTACAAAAGCCAAGATGATTTAGATTTTCTCATATGTTATCTTCTAGGAATTTTGTTGTTGTTGTTGTTGTTATATTTTACAGTTAGGTCCATGATCCATTTTGAGTTAATTTTTGTGAAGGGTATAAGGTCTGTGTCTAGATTCATGTTTTACATTTGCATATTCAGTTGTTCCAGCATCATTTGTTAAAAAGATTATCTTTTATCCATTTTATTGCCTATGTTCTTTTAGCCAGTTGACTGTTTTTATGTGGTTTATTTCTGGACTCTCAGTTTTGTTCCACTGATCTGTTTGTCTATTATTTCATTACTATGGCACTGGCTTGATTTGTGTAGGTTTACAGTATCTCTTGAAGTTGGACAGTGTCAGTCCTCCAACTTTCTTCTTCTTCAACACTGTGTTAGCTGTTCCGGGCCTTTTGTCTCTCCATATAAACTGTAAAATCAGACTTGCTGGAATGTGGTTGGGATTGCAAAGAATCTACAGTTTAGGAAGAACTGACATCTTAACAATATTGAAGTTTTGATCCATGATCATGAAATATTTTTCCATTTATTTACTTCTTTTTGTTATTTTTCATCATAGTTTTATAGTTTTCTTCACATAGATCTTCTATATATTTTGTTAGATTTGTACCTAAGTATTTCATTTTGAGGAGTACTAGTGTAAATGGCATTATATTTTAAATTTCAAATTACACTTATTCATTGCTGGTATTGAAAGCTATTGACTTTTGTACACTAACCTTGGGTCCTGAAACCTTGGTATATTTGTGTATTAGCACCTAGAATTGTTTTGTTGATATTTTCAGTTTTTCTACATTGACAATCATGCTATTTGTGAACAAAGTTTGATTTCCTCCTTCCAAGTAAATTATTAGCTAGGAATTCCAATATGAGGTTGAAAAGGAGTGCTATAAAGTTTTAAAATAGATATTCTTTATCAAATTGAGGAAATTACTCTTTCTACTATAGTGAGAGTATTTTTAAATGAATAAATGTTGGGTTTTGTCAAATGCTTCTTCTGTATACATTGATATGATCATATTTTTCTTTTTAGTCTGTGATATGATTGATTACAATAATTGATTTTTAACTATTGAAATAGCCTTGCACACCTGGAATGAATCCTACTTGGTCATGGTGTATATATAATTCTTTATATATACTGCTGAATTTGATTTGATAACATTTTGTTAAGGATTTTAAGAAATATTGCTCTGTAGTTTTCTTTTCCCATAATGTCTTTGTTCGGCTTTAGTATTAAAGAGATGTTGGCCTCATAGACTGATTAAAAAGTATTTCTTCTCCTTTTTGTCTTCTGAAAGAGATTGTAGAAAACTGTAACCTTTTCTTCCCTAAATGTTTGGTAGAATTCATCAGTGAACCCATCTGGGCCTGGTGCTTTCTGTTTTCTAACTATTTATTGAATTTCTTGAATAGATATAGGCCTATTCACATTGTTCATTTTTCCTTGTATGAGTTTTGGCTATTGTGTTTTTAAAGGAAGTGGCCCATTTCATCTAGGTTATTCCCAATTTCTGTTGTTATCCCTGTCCTTTTCACAGATAAGAAAAAAAATCAATGTTTATTTTTATTCTTCCTCTAGTATATGGCTTTCTCTATTTACTCTCATTTTTCAATTGTTTATCTAAAACAAAATTTCTAAGGTAACTATTAAACCTCTTATAGATATAAAAACAATTTTAAAATGATATTTTCCTATTTGAAAGTCAAAACATCAAGTCTGGTTTGTATGTGTGTGTGTGTTTAGGAATTTCTAGGTTTCAATTTAGAATAAAACAATTTATTTCTTGGTTATTCTCACTCTTTCTAAGTTAATTAAAAGTCTTCAGGATAAATGATTTGTGTTCTAAAATTGAATTTTTTGTTTATTCAAACTATAAGCATTGTTATTAACAAAAGATAGACATTCTTAAGATTCTAGTCATATTCATTGCATTAGTAAAATAATAGGTTTAATATGGGAATGGCTGGTGGGTGATGAGTTGCATGTAGAAATGAATGTATTTACTGAGAAAGTACTACTCACTTTCTAAAATTCATCATCTCTTTCTTGTTTAGTTTATTACTGGAAGTATTAATCACTAATTATTAGTATTATTCTTAACTTTATATTAACACTACAATCATTGTTAATGCTATTAATGATCACATACAAAATATATAGTGTTCTTATTTTTTTGTTGGTTATGTGTAAACACTTTAGGTTCTCAAAAAACTATGCAAAAAAGAAAAAAAAAGATAAGAAAAATGATGCAAAGAGTATTTAAGTGACTTATGGGAAAAAGTAGAGCTAAGAGTGAAATCTTGGTAGTCTATTCCAAAGCCTATGTCCTAACTATTACATTGTTCTATATTCCTACTATAAATGATACAAATCCTCATTATAATCTTTACTAAATATATGGATATATATTTCTTTATAGCTAAAAAAAAGAAATCTAATTTTTTATACAAAACTGAAAAGTAAATTTTACATATATATATGTATATAATCTATGGATGGGTAAAATTAATTGGCTCTATAAACTAAGAGTATCTCTGTCCATACAATTAGTCTTGCTGTAATGATGAGTATACTATTAAAAAGCATGACTTGTTGGCTTTTAAGATGAAAAAATATATTTTTTAATAACAGTGTTAAGTTATGTAAGTTAAGGTTCACAGAATCATTACATAGAAAAATAAGTTTATTGATTCAAAAATATCTATCATTTTCTAGGAATCTATTTTTCTAAAAAATTACCTTTTAAAGTTATTTCCATATTTGCAAGCATATACAAGCACTCTTATGGGAATGGATGGATCAGAAATCAACAGATTGGATCAAACCAGGGTCAGCAAATCTTAAAAAGTCATTTTCATAAATTCCTGTCAGCAAGCATACATAAAAAGTATAGATATCATTGCTTGTTTCTTAATAGAAAGTCATTTATACTGTAGTCTTCCTTTCAATACAGATGGCACTTCTGACTACATATTGAAAAAGCAAACATGTGCTGACCACAGCAAAGGCAAAGGCTGGATGGAACCAGAGTGGAATTGCACAAGGTATAAATGCATTATTGTTTACTGAGCCCCCATCTGTCAGGAAAGCTCAAGTGATTACACACAATATATCCTCCTGGACATACTTCTTGCCTCTCCTTTCCCTTGTCTATCCAAGATTCTTTTTACTTCAGTAAATTGACTCTATGTTTACATACAGAAAATGATCCAGCTGCAGTTTAAAGCAACATATCTGACTTTTGCAAAATGAGGCAAAATGACTTCTGTACCAGTACCATGTGCACGTGTGTATACACATATGCACACGTACACACATAGTGCACAAACACTGAAAAAAACTGGCTGGGCTGGGAGACAATTTTTGTATCCAGAATGGGTTTTATTAATGATTTTTAAATCTAATGCAATGAATGGGTAGTGAGTCATAGGCAAGTTAAGTAGCTTCTTTCCCCTTCCACAAGAACATCCCTGTACACACAAGTATGAACTCCACATGCTATGTTTACAAATTACCTCAGCCTCATGGCTGCTATTAATTGTATTATGACTGAATTCTTGATCTACACTGGACTACTCAGATTCTCTTTCCTAGTAATTTTGAATCAGAGTCACTGAGTGAATGGCTAGAGGTTTATTTGTTCCAAAATGTAAAATACACATTTCTACACTTTTATACATACATATTTCACCATGTAAACACAGAAACAGAGAAAGTTATTCCACAAAATCAATATCTGAAGAAGAGATAAAAGAGAGTAAATTCCTGACCACTTTCCATATTTTAATTGAGTCTGTGATTGAGTCCTGGCTTTATTCCTGTGCTTGAGTTTTGTGAGATAATTCCAATATATAATTAACGAAGTCATTATATCCTTAAGCTGCCTATGATTTTTTCAGTTATATACAAAGAGTCAAAAATATACATCATTTTATAAGAGTAGGTGTGAAAGGTCATTGTGTTGAGTCCCTTACACATTTTTAAAACACTGCAAGGATATTTCTCTGGCTTTGGGCTATCACATTACTCCCAGTCCACTAGGCAATGCCTGAAAGACAGCCTCCTTAACCTTACAGAATAAAAAAATTTCTGGTGTTCTCTATAGAGGAAATAAGATAAAGCTTTACTATTTAAATAAATACATACTGTCAATATAAGATATTAAAAATAAACAAATATACTGGGGTAAAAAGTAAATTCTTTGGGAACTGGACCATATCAGCATTTGGCCGTATATATTTTTCTGCTTTCTGGGTATCAAACAATCAGTTCCACTTGATTTCTCATCCCTGAAACAGATGTTTCAGAGGTAGAGCAAAATCCAGTGAATCCAAGGCATAGAATTCAGCATGTCGGAGTGAAAAGAGAATGTACTTTTGAGCTAGATAGTTCTAGCTTCAAATACTAGATCATCTATTAATTATATGCATGACGCATAGAGCATGATAATGTCATTCTCCTGCACGCACATTTGATAACTTGTAGGTTTAACTCAACATTTCATGCTAATACACAATAAAGTTAATAAGGTTGGGCAGTAGTGACAGAAGTCCCCACCAATTAATGTTCCCTAATCTACTGTTCCCATTGCCCTAGAGGTATTTCAGTGCTATTAACATCAATGATAAAGAATCATTTTGATCATTCTAGAATCAATTGTCAGTATGTATCTGTCTAGAACAGTAACTATAACAATAAATGCCAATTTTTGATCACTAGGTATTATATGATTTATAATATTTAATATTCATGGTACCACTCTGAGTTAGCTTTTACTATCCTTATTTTAATACTATGAAATCTGAGGCTTAGAGAGTTAAAATTTACTGTCCAAAGTCACCAACCCAAGAAGAATCAGAGTCAAGATTCAAAACCAACTTTGGCTCCCAAGTCAATACTATAACCAACCTCCTTTATATGTAATCAATTAAAGTACTGGTACCCTGACTTTTTAGTATTGACAGGACTGAGGAGACTAATAGATTAAAAATGTAGGCGATTTTTCCAAATACTATATAAAAACAAAAATTCAACTCATATGCCCACAATTTTTTCTCAACTGTTATTTCATTATGCCATTTTGTGTAATATTTTTCAACTTCAAAATCGTACCAGCAGTCATTTTGATTTGCTTTTGCTTATCTTTCTTTGTTTATTTTTACTGCTTATTCTGCTGTGCAGCGCTATTCTCATTTTGTATTATGCTTTCTCCTTTCCCTCTTCCTTCCATTCTTCTTTTATTCTTTCTTTTGCTTTTCTAGCAATCCAAACATATTTGAGCAAATAGAATAGTTTTACAATTTTTATTTTTGTAACATCATCAAAAAAAGTAGAAAATAAGTTAGAATATCATGTTTAAAAATTGATTCAATTATTAAATACTGAAAATATTAATATAAAATTATTACAAAATTAAAAAATGTCTTTGTTTTACTTTTTGAGCCATTGTTGTATCTGGGCTCTGAACTTTAGCTTTTGGATGATTTTACACTGGTGGGTATCTATTGTGTTGATAAGAGTATAATACAGGTCTGAGTATTTCTTGCAGGGTAGGTCTGGTCTTCACAAATTCCCTCAGTGATTGTTTGTTTGAGAAAGTCTTAATTTTCCCTCATATGAGAAACTTAGTTTGGCAGGAGACAAAATTCTGGCCACTATTCTCCTTTAAAAGACTGAGGATGTGTCCCAAGTCCCTTCTGGCTTATAAGGTTTCAGTTGAGAAGTCTGCAGTTAGTCTGATAGGTTTTCTTTTGTAAGTTACCTGCTGTTGTCACCTTATTGCTCTTACGAGTGCCTCTTTCATCTTTACACCGGCCAGCCTAATGACCATGTGTCATGGTGATTGCCTATTTATGATGTATCTCCCAGGAGTCCTGTGGGCTTATTGTAACTAAATATCTATATTTCTAGCAAGGCCAGGGAAACTTTCCTCAATTATTCCTGCAAATAAATTATCCAACCCTTGTGTATTTTCTTCATCACCCTCAGGGATGTCTTTGATTCTTATATTTGGCCTATTTACATAATCCCACATTTCTTGTAGGCTTTGTTCATTCTCTCATTTCTCTGTTCTTTCTCTTTGACTGATTTGATTAGCTAATAGGTGTTATCTTCAAGCTCTGAGATTCTTTCTTCTTCTTGATCTAGCCTATTCGTAAGGCTTTACACTGTGTTTTGTAATTCCTTGAATGAATATTTCATTTCCAGAATTTCTGTTTGGTTTTTCTTTGATAATTTGATTTCTTGAGAGAATTTTTCATTCATTTCCTTCATTGTTTTTGTGGCTGCTTTGCGTTGGGATACTAATTTCTCTTGTATTTCATTGAGCTTTCTTACAATCCTTATTCGAAGTTCTTCATCTATCCATTTTAACCATTTTTTTAGGTTGGTATCATTGGTAATGAGCTACTGAATTCTTTTAGGGGTGTCTGTTGCTCTGATTTTTCATGATTCTGGAGTTTTTCATTGATTCCTTCAATCTGGCCTCTTAATTGAGGGCTGGGGTGCTAGGCCTGGCTTATGGTCCTGTCTCAGAGTCTCCAAAGATTGATCCCTGACTGTGCCATGGAGAGGAGTGCTGATTCTGACTTGCCTTTGGGGTGTTTTTGCAGGTGTCAAGAACCTCTTGGGTTACCTGTGACCTGTTGCCTTCACCTCTTCCCAACAGAGTATAGCAAGTTTGGTCTCCCAGCTTAAACTCTGAGCTGGTGGATTATATTTGTGGATATGAAGCTACCATTCACTAACTACTTGAGTTGGCAGGCACTATGTTTAGCTATGGGGTTGTTCCCCCGTCACTGATTGTAGTTTGCATGGAAGAACCAGTTGCCAAGATAATCTTTTGTGCCCTTGGTAGGCTATGGTGGCCCAGGAGGAGCACATGACTGCCCCAAGCTTTAGGAGGGATCCTTTATCTTTCAGGGGGTTGCTTGGTCCCTACTCCCCCTGAAATGGGGGGAGAAGCAAGATAGATCATGGCTAGAATGCCAGAGTCTGAAATTCATTGCTAAGCCTCACCAGGGCTCAGAAGTTACTTACCCAGCCTCTAGGGGGAGCTGCTGATATGGAGTCCAGAGCAATCTCTCCAAGCAGGAAGGCTAGGGGAGGGGACCTATTCATGTTATTGCAAAGGCCTAGGCCAGGCTCTTTCTTGTTCCTATCCTCTCCCTGGGTTCTCTGTGGAGCTGAGGTGAGTGTCCTTGCTATTTGTTTCCTGGAACTCCACAGCTCTCTCTTTTCAGATCATTCCAAGTGCATACATTCCCTTGCCACCTGAAACTAGCTCTCGAACTACTTCACAGTCTGTGTGTCTGACCTGCTGGTGTACATCTCTACTCTCAGTGGTGGGCACAGCCGAGGACATGCCCCCACCACAAGCTTCTTGGCACAGAACACTCTCACAGTTGCTATCGTGGGGAGGTGCCATGGTCTCCGTGCACCACTGTCTTGGCTGAGGGGCACCAGTAAGGAATGCCTGTCTAAGCTGCCACTGTGTGATCTTGTGAAGTGCTGGTGCAGAGAGAAATAGGCTTCTTAGCATTAGGCACTCATGCAGTTGCTATGGGAGGAGAGGGGTCACAGTCCAGGAAAATGAACAAAACTTCACCCCTCATGTCGTTTTTTTCAATAAATGTGAATGGCTTAAACTTCCTACTAAAAGACACAGGCTGTCTAAATGGATAAAAAAATATAAATCAAGTATCTGTTGTCTCCAGGAAACTCATCTATATGACAAGGCCTCATTTAGATACAAGGAGAAAGGATGGAAGGCAATATACCATGCAAAAGGAAACCAAAAGAAACCTGGTATAGCCATTATTATACGAGAAAACATAGACTTTAAATTAATAAAAGTAAAGAAAGACAAAGATGGTCAGTATATAATGCTAACAGGAACAATTCAACAAGAAGGCTTAACAATGCTAAATATTTATGCACCTAATGCAGGAATGCCCGGATTCATAAAGCAAATCCTATTTAATATAAAAAAATGATAAACAGCAGCACCATAATAGCTGTGGACTTCAACACCCCACTGAAAGAGCTGGACAGATCCTCCAAACAGAAAATAAGCAAAGAAAAAATGGATTTAAACAGAACTCTAGAACAAATGGGATTAAAAGACATTTGCAGAACATTCTACCATAAAACTACTGAATATATATTCTTCTAATATGCTCATGGAACATTCTCTAAGATTAATCACATCCTAGGCCTAAAAATATGTCTCAATAAATTAAAAAAAATAGAAATTATACCATTCATCTTCTCGGACCACAGTGGAATAAAATTAGAAATCAATTCTAACAGAAACATTCATCTCTAACAAAGTCATGGAAACTAAACGACATATTGCTGAATGATAGCTGGGTAAAAAAGGAGATAAAGATGGAAATCAAAAGATTCTTTAACTAAATTATAATGGGGACAAAAGTTAACAAAATCTGTGGTATACAGCAAAAGCATCCTGAGAAGAAAACTCATAGTCTTAAATGCTCATATCCAAAAGACAGAAGGATAACAAATCAACAATCTAAAGAATGGTTTCATGGAACTGGAAAAGAAAGAGCAGACCAATCTAAAACTCAGCAGAAGAAAAGGAATAACCAAGATCAGAGCAGAATGATATGAAATCAAGAATAACAGAATTATACATAAGACTAATGAAACAAAAAGTTGGTTCTTTGAGAAGATAAACTAAATTGAGTGGCTTTTTGCTAGATTAACCAGAAACAAGAAAAGAAAGGACTCTAATAAGCTCAATCAGAAATGAAAAAGGAAAATCACGACTGATATCACATAAATACAAAACATCATCTCTGAATACTATAAAAATCTCTATGCTCATAAACTTGAAAATGTGGAGGAAATAGACAAATGCTTGGAAACACACAGGCTCAGGTAGGCAGAGCCATAACTTCTGAATAGACAAATATCAAGCACCTAATTGAAGCAGCAATAAAATAATCTTCCAACAACAACAACAAAATATCCTAGACCAGATTGTGTCACAGCCAAATTTGACCAAACCTACAAAGAAGAAGTCATGCCTATCCTACAGAAATCATTCCACAACATTGAGAAAGAAGAAATCTTCCCAAACACATTTTATGAAGTCAACATCACCTTGATATCAAAGTGAGGAAAGGACACAACAAAAAAAAGAAAACTACAATCCAATATCCCTTATGAATATAGATGTACAAATTCTCTATACAATATTAGCAAACTGAATTCAGCTGCACATCAAAAAAATAATTCATCATAATCAGGTGGGCTTCATACCAGAGATGCAAGGATGGTTCAATATATACAAATTTATAAATGTAATTTACCATATAAATATAAGCAAACACAAAGACTGTATGATCCTCTTAATGGATGCATAAAAAGCACTCAACAAAATTCCGTGTCTTTCATAATAAGAACACTTAACAAAATAGGAATAGATGGGACATACCTTAAAATGATACAAGCCATATACAACAAACCCAAAGCCAACCTCCTACTGAATGGAGAAAAAATGAAAGCATTCCTGCTTAGAACTGGAACTGGACAAGGATGCCCACTATCACTACTTCTATTAAACACAGTGCTAGAAACAGTCAAACTATCACTGTTTGCTTAGATATGATCTTATATCTAGAAAACCCCATTGATTCAACCAAGAGACTCCTAGAATTGATAATTAAATTCAGCAAAGTCTCAGGTGACAAAATCAATATACACAAATCAATGGCTTTCATGTATGCCAATGACAGTCAAACTGAGAATTAAATCAAAGACGCAATACATTTCATAATAGAAAAAATGAAATAAAATACCTAGGAATATATTTAACTAAGGAGGTGAAAAAGCTCTATGGGAAGACCTATGAAACACTGAAAAAAGAAATTGCAGAGTATGTAAACACATTAAAAAACATATGCCCATGGATCGGCAGAATCGACATTGTTAAAATGTCTATACTACCCAAAGTGATTTACATATTCAATGTAATCCCTATTAAAATACCAATGTCATTTTTTGCAGATCTAGAAAAAATAGTTCTGTGCTTCACATGGAACAAGAAAAGACCCCGAATAGCCAATGCAACCTTACATAATAATAATAAATTGGGAGGCATCAGACTTCAAGCTTTACTGCAAGGATATAGTAACCAAAACAACATATTATTGGCACAAAAACAGAGACACAGACCTATAGATCAGAATAGGGAATCCAGATATGAAACCATCCTCATAAGGTCATCTGATCTTTGACAAACTAGCAAAAACATACATTGGGGAAAATAATCCCTATTCCCTAAATGGTGCTTGGAAAATTGGAGAGCCACATGTAGAAGACTAAAACAGAATCTACACCTCTCACCACTCACAAAATTAATTCACGATGTATAACAGACTTTAACCTAAGGCGTGAAACTATAAGAATTCTAGAAGAAAATGTTGGAAAATCTCTTATAGATATCAGGCTAGGCAAAGAATTTATGAGGAAGACCCCAAAAGTAATCAGCAAGAACAAAAATAAATAAATAGGATCTGAACAAAATAAAAAGCTTCTGACAGGCAAAAACATGATAAATAGAGCAATAGACAACCTATGGAATGAGAAAAAATATTTTCATGCTATACATCTGATAAAGTGCTGACAACCAGAATGAACAAAGAACTGAAGCAAATCAGCAAGAAAAATCAAACAACCCATTAAAAAGTGGGCAAAAGACATGAATAGAAATTTTTCAAGTGAAGATAGACTAATGGCCATGAAACACATGAAAAAATGCTCAAGGCCTCTAATTATCTGGTAAAACCAAATCAAAACCACAATGAGATATCACCTAACTCCAGTGAGAATAGATCTTATCAAAAAGTCCCAAAACAACAGATGCTGGCATAGATGTGGAGAGAAAGGAACACATATACACTGTTAGTGAGACTGCAAACTAGTACAACCTCTATGGAAAGCAGTATGGAGATACCTCAAAGAACTAAAAGTGGAACTACCATTGATCCAGCAATCTCACTACTATGTACTGACCCAAAGAAAAAAAAGACATTTTATGAAAAAGATACTTGCACTCAAATATTTATAACAGCACAATTCACAATCACAAAGATGTGGGAACAACTCAAGTGTCCATTAATACATGAAAGGATTAATGAAATGTGGCATATGTATGCCACGGATTACTACTTGGCCATAAAAAAATGGTGATCTAGTATCTTTTATAACAACCTGGATGAAACTAGATACCATTCTTCTAAGTGAAGTATCACAAGAATGGAAAAACAGTCACCACATGTACTCACTTCTAAATTGAAACTAAGTCAATCAATACATGCATGTACAGAAGTAAAATTCAATGGAAATCAAGCAGGTGGAAGGGGGGAGGAGAGGATGCTTAAATTCACACTTAATGGATCCAATGCACACTATCTGGGTGAAGGGCACACTTATAACTGTGACTCAAACAGTACAAAAACAAATTATGTAACTAAAACATGTATATCCTTGTAATATTCTGAAATTTATAAAAAGGCAAAGAAATATATTTTCCTAACAATTTTGCTAGTTTATATTGTTAAACATTTCCCTTATCAAATTCTTCTATTCACCAAAAGAAATAAAATATTGATGTATCTTTTGAAAAGTAGACTTGTATTTGTGTATTTGATCAAGATTTTCAAATTTATTTTTTATTGCTACCAATATATAAAAAATCATGTTTTCTTACATGAGTGTTACTTTATATAATTAAAAAAATTCCTCTTATAAAAAGGATAAACATTTGGCAGAGTTGTGCGATTGGTCATAAAGTAAATAAAGAATTTAGCTTAGTATTTGACACACAAAAATTAAATAATTTATTTAGCAAATATTTACTAAATATCTACTTTTTGCCAGGTGTTGCTAGATATTGGAAATGCAGTAATAATAAAAATAAAGTTCTACCCTAAGGGAAAATACATAATAAATAAATTAATCTATAGTCATATTAGAGAATAATCAGCTTTATTTAAAAAATAAATCATGCCACTTTTGCATAGTGGGCTAGCTGGGTCCAAGGGATGATTAGGCCAGTTTCGTACCTATTTGGTCTCCCTTTTCCTCATATTTTTATTTCCTTATGAATGTACAATAAGGTCAGTGACAAGAACAGTAAATAAACTGAACTTTTAGCTTACTTATAAACTATTAATAACAAGTTAGTGTGCCATAATTTCATGAATGCTGGCAAAAAACACAAGGCTTTGTGTCAGAGACATAGGAAATTGTATTAATCACGGCAATAACAGTAGCCAGAGAATTGGCATTTGTACCAGTTCTCTAAGTGCCTTTCTCTACAGGGATTCTCAAAGAGGGCCATGGCATCTACACATGCAGTAGGGGGCATTACAGAAGAGGAACTCTGAGGTTAAAAGAACCCAAATTTGCTATTATGAACAGCATGAATGCCTTATTTTTGTATTGGAAGATATTATCATTAATATATAGGAAAGTAAAGAAACTTACATTTTGTTGGGGAGGGGGCATGGAGTGGAGACAGTATTTCTATCTTACATGTTTCTGTGCTATACAAAATTTCCTGAAAGGTTGAAAACAAAGGAATTTAGTGCCTCTGCTCAAAAGTTGTGACGAAAACAATGGAAGTTCTACAGATAATAGTCACCCAATGACCAGCACCATTTGTTGAAAAGTTAGTCCTTTCCTTAATTATCTGGCAGTGTATGTTTGTGGAATACGTCAAGCATCCATAGATGTCTGCATATCTTTCTGGATTGCTTCTGTTCTATTGTTTTGTCTACTTCACAGCATTGCCACACTATTTTAAGTATTACATCTTTTTAATAAAATTATTGTACTTCACAGCATTGCCATATTATGTTAACTATTATATCTTAAGTCTCTATATATGTTCTGGCAAATCTACACTTCTTGTTACTGTTCTAGAATTCATTGGCTACTGTTAACTTAGAAATTCTATAATTTTCTTCATGGAAGTTTTGCACATTAATTGCAAGAATTATTAATAAGTATATCATATTGTGATGCTGTTATAGATAGTATCTTTTAATTTTTGTTTATGTCTAGTTGATAAGGATACATAATTATATAGTTGATAAAATATAGTTAATAATTATATACATACCTATATATGTATGTGTGTGTATATACGTATTTTTGTTTCCAGAAACCTATGAATCTTTCGTATTAATTCTAATTTTTATCCTTAAATCCTTTTAGATTATAGTAATCATTTAAAAGTAGTGTTGTTCTTCAGTTACAGTAATTTTAATTTTATTCTTCTTCTTGCTTCACTGCTCTGGCTAGATGTTGAGTAATGTTAAATAGAATTTGTATTAGACAGTATTCTTATTTTTTTCTTGAGTTCAGTAGAAATGATGTCAACATCTGATAATTAAGTGTGATGTCTACTACAGATTTTCTCAAATCATTGTAAGATTAATAAACTACCTTCTATTTGCAAACTTGATAAATCTTTTTAAAATCATAAATGGAATTTGGATTGTATAAAATTCCTTTGATACTTCTATAGCAATGATTATAAATGATTATGTAATTTTACATCTTTAGTTAGTATGACGAATTACTTGACTGGCTACCTAAAGTCTATCTAATGTTTAAAGAATCATGTATTACTGATATAAATAAAATGTAGTCATAAGATATTCTTCTTAAACTCTTAAAGTTTTAATTTCCAATATTTTGAGTAGTAGTTTTCATGTATATTCATGTGTGTGACTGAGCTTTGTTTTCCCTTCAAAATATTTTCCTGAATTTTGTATCAATGTTTTACTAGGACTAGGCTAATATCACTAATTGGAACAGATAGTTTCTTTCTGATTATTTGGGAAATCTTTCATACATTTTGGAATACTTATTCCTTTAATTATTGGTAGAATAAGCCAAAGAAGAAATCTAATTCTAGAATTTTATTTATTTATTTTTTAATATTGCTTCAGTGTCTATTGTTGTTATTAGGATAACTCAAGTTTTTTGTTCCTTTTTGTGTCAGTTTGGTAACTTTTGGTTATGGCTTAACTAGGTGTTTAAGAGGACAGCTTCTAATTTTACATTTTCTTATGTAAATTTCAGTTCTCCCATTTGTTAGCTATAAGACATTTGTCAACATATTTAAGTGTTCTATGATTAATAAATCAATATCTAAAATATATTCTCTCTGATACTGCTAGTAGGAATGTATACTGCATAAATACTGCAAAACTCTCTTACAGCTTGCTAAAACTCAACTAAAATAAGATATAAATATAGATAGATAGAGTCATTCTTTGCTTAAGGTTGGAATATGTCCTGAGAAATGTGTCATTAGGTGATTTTTGTCCTTCGTAGAGTGTACTTACACAAATCTAGGTGGTATAGCCTATTTGCTCCTAGGTTACACACCAGTACAACACGTCACTGTACTGAATACCATAGGTAATTATAACGCAATGGTATATATCTGTGTATCCAAACATATCTAAAATCAGAAAACATAATGTGCTGTTGTGGGATGTAACAGCAGCTACGACATCACTAGGCAACAGGAATTTTTTTCAGCTTCATTATAATCTTATGGGACTACCTTTGCATATGCAATGCATTGTTTACCAAAATGTTATTATATGGCACATGACTGAATGTATACACACATACACACATACACCCAAAACATACAGAAGAATGTTTATAGTAATTTTATTTATAATAAAGTTGAAAGCATTCCAAATGGCCTCACTACTAAAATGGCTAAGAAAAAGTGCAAAATATTCAGAAAATAGTACACTACACAGCAATAAAAAACACATTACTGATGAACAATGAACTGATGCATCTCAATTATAGTAAGAGAGAAGTTAGATACAAACAATACAAATCATTATTTATATTATCTCAAAACAAGCCGATTAACTTCTGATGATGCACATCAGAATAAGGAACACACTTTGAAGGAGATGTTGACTGGAAAGGGGCACTAGGAAACCTTGTGGAAAGCTGGAAATATTCTAAATCTTAAAATAGTTACATGGGTACTGACATAGGTATTTTACTTAGTTGTACATATTAGATTTGTGCCCTTGCCATGTGTAAAATGCACCTCAAAAATTAGAGAATTGAAAGGAGGTAGGTGATTAAATGAAGGCTGGATGGTGTTTTCAAAATAAAATACTTTAATCAATAAGCTTACAACACCCTTAATCATTTCACTATTCTGCACTGTCTAATACATAGCCACTAGCCATGTGTAGCTATTTACATTTAAACTAGGTAAAATTAAAGAAAAATATAAATTTAGATCCTCACTAGTAGCTGTAGTCACATTTTAAGTGTTCAGTAACTACATGTATGTGGACAACATTTTTAGCAACAGATTATAGAATGTTTTTATCATTGTAGAAAGTTCTATTAATATAGACAATATTTGCCCTCGGCCATCGCAATCCTTGATATTCTGGATAGAACAAAATAAACACATGAATATTTAGTAAAATATATATTGAAATAAATTAATGAATACTAATTCCTTAATATAACATTTCTGTATTCACAAGAATAATATTCAGTGTTATTTTTATAACTTTATTTCATTCTGTATTCTTGAAGAGTATTTCTAATTTGTTCTTCATGTCACACTGATGGCATGATCTATCAGTTTTAACCTAAAACTTCTCAAGTAACAATTCAAAATGTACTAGTTTCTTTTGGATTTCCTTGATATCCTTCATGATAATATTCTTCCATCTATATTTTCCTATAATCTTGTTATGTTTGTTTATATTCATCCCAGAATATTCTTTCTTTAGGAAATTCTGATTCTATTTCTTACAAGTATTGATTACTTCCACTTGATTGAGAAAAACCTGGAGTATTCAAAAACCTTCTTCTGGATCCAGCAACATTTATAGTTGTTGTTTTTGTTTGTTTGAAATACATGTTCCTTCTTTAAACTTTTAAAATAGTTTTAGCACTATTATCAAGTCTCCTCAGAATACCAATTCAATTCCACTTTCCTGTCTGACATTCACCCAGTAACACTTTGGTCTACAGAAGCATCTCAAAGCTTAGTTTACTGAGTCCACAGAATTCATAAGAATTACATTTCCTAGAAAGCACTTCTATAATAGTCTTCTTTCTGTGAATATAGTTTCAAACATTAAAGCTCTAATTTGGAAGATTATAAATAGAATATATTGTAACAAATTCATAACTTTCTAATTAATCTTCTCCCATCCTTCCCCTTGCCCTCCAGAAATCACTCTCTTAGAATGGATATAGAATTTGTGATTGAGGGGAAAGGAGGCAGTTTCTGGAGAGAAGGATAGTGCTTTTCTAACCACCTCACCATTAAAAAGAGACATGTGGATTTTCACATTTTAATCAGACTTTATAAAATTAGGCAAGAGTGTTTTGAATACAAAAGGGTAACAGTGTGATATCAGTCCTGCTAAACATCAGAAAGTAAACAAAGCCATAACTAATAAAATTGTGTAACACTGGAATAGTGTTAGAAATGAAAAAACAGACTTTTTTTGTATAAAAATTAGTGTTTGATAAAAAAGAATTTTCAGATCAGAGAATGAAGAAAAAGCAAAAAGTTTATCCATGAATTAGCTCATATATCAAAACAAATTCTTCATGGAATCAAATATTGACATATTCAAAACCAAATTATATAAATTGTAACATAGATTATAATTCATATGTTATTCCATGAATCTAAGGCAGATAACCAATGGCTTTATTTTTATATTAAGTGTTCATGTATTGGGAAAGCCATTTATTATTAAAATGAGAAATCTGTCCAAATTAATCTGTGGAGTCAATGAAATCCCAATCAAAATCCCAACAAGCTATTTTGTAGATGTTGGCAAAATTATTCTCAAATTTATATGGAAAATACAAAGACATAGAAGAATCAATGCTATGCTGCAGAAAAGGAACAAAATTAGAGGACTCACTATCTGATATCATGACTTATTATGAAGTTACAGTTAACAAGATGGTGTAGTATCAGTGAAAATAAAGGACACATAGATCAAAGCAACAGAATAAAAATCCTAGAAATTGACCCTCATAAACATTGTTAATTGATCTTTGACAAAGGGACAGAGCTGACACAATAGAGAAAGAATAGTCTTTTTAATAAATGATGGCACTAGAACAATCAAACTTTCATAAACAACAACAACAACAAAAAAAAAAAAAAAACAGGAAGAAATCAGACACAAACCTTATACCTTTCTCAAAAATAAACTTAAAATTGATCATAGGATCATAGACCTAAATACAAAATGTAAATTATAGAAATTCTACAAGATAACATAGGAGAAAATCTAGGTGAACTTGGGTTTGGTGATGAGTTTTTAGATAAAACACCAAAATCATGATCTTTTTTATGGGAAGGAAGGGAAGGGGAGGGGAGGGAAGATAGAGGGAGGGAGGGAAGGAGGGAGGGAGGGAAGGAGGGAGGAAGGAAGGAAAGAAAATAAAGAAAGAAAGAAAGAGAGAAAGAAAGAGAAAAAGAAAGAGAGAAAGAAATAAAAAAAAAGTATGAATGAAGAAATTAAGTTACATTTTATTAAGTTATAATAAAAACTTCTGTTTGCAAATCTGTTTCATCCCCTGCAAAGGGGATGAAAATACGAGCCACAGACTGGGTAAAAACATTTGCAAAACACACATATATATATATAAAATATGTATAAAACACATACATATAAAGATATTGTATTCAAATAAAATAAAAATCACTCAACAATTAAACAACCTAATATGAGCCACAGACTGGTAAAAACATTTGCAAAACACACACATATATATAATATGTATAAAACACACACATATAAAGATATTGCATTCAAATAAAATAAAAATCACTCATCAAGAAAACAAACAACGTAATTAAAAATTGGCATGACAATTGAAAAAGATCCCCCACCAAAGAAGATAAATAAATGACACATAAGCATATGAAATATGCTCAAGGTTGGCCGGGCACCATGGCTCATGCCTGTAATCCTAGCACTCTGGGAGGCCAAGGTAGGAACATTGCTTCAGCTCAGGAGTTTGAGACCAGCCTGAGCAAGACTGAGATCCCATCTCTACAAAAAATAGGAAAAATTAGCCAGGTGTGGTGGTGTATAGTCCCACTTACTTGGGAAGCTCAGGTAGGAGAATCCCTTGAGCCTAAGAATTGGGGGTTGCAGTGAGCTATGATGATACCACTGCACTCTACCCAGGGTGATAGAGAAAGACTCTGTCTCAAAAAAAAAAAAAAAAAATGCTGGTGAGGATGCCAAGCCATAGGAAATGTTTATTGCTGGTGGAAATGCAAAACTGTACACCAACTTTGGAAGAAAGTTTGGCATTTGCTTACAAAGCTAAATATAGTCTTAAAATATAAACCAGCAGTCAAGCTCCTAGGTATTTACCCAAATTAAGTAAAACTTTATGTCCACACAAAATCTTGCATACAAACATTTATAACAGTTTTATTCAAAATAACTTGAAAGCAACCAAGATATATATGAATGAGTAAACATTCATATCATAACATCCTTCAATATATGAATGGGCAAACAAACTGTGGTGCATCCATATAAAGAAATATTATTCAATGATGAAAAGAAATAAGTTATTGAGCCACGTAAGACATGCATGAACCTTAAATGCTCATGGCTACATGAAAGAAGCAGTCTTACATACTGTATGAGTTCAATTATACAACATGCTGGGAAAAGCAAAACTATAGAGACAGTGAACAGATCAGTGGTTGGTGAGGTTTGGAAGGGGGTTGAATAGGTACAAGCAGGAAATTTTAGGGTAGTAAAACTATTATGAATGACACTGTAAGGGTAGATACATGGCATTGTGCCTTGGTCAAAACACACAGAATTTTGCAGCACAAAAAGTGAACTTCAATGCGTGCAATTTTTACAAAAAGCCTCATTTAGGTGGTCAAAGGATCCTAGGAATAAAAACAAATGGTGACAAAATAATTTATTACTTCAAATGTATTTTAAAAAATTATTGAAGTTGATAAAAGATAAAGATGTTCACCCATGTAACTTTGAAAATGAGTTGGAGTTATAAGACTAAAATCATAAGTCATGTATTCTAGTTGATAAAATAGTTTCCCATGAAAGTACAAACAATTCTGATATACTTTACATGTATAGTAGAATTGAACTTATCTAACTGAATGACAGCAGGATCTAGGTTTCTCGATATTTGGAATTGGAATTGACAGAAAATCAATTCAACAACAACAATGACGACAAAAGCTCCCATGAAGAAATATCTGCTTCTAGGATTGACCCCAAAAATATACAAGATGAGCATGGAAGCCTGGAGCATTTTATAGTGCAAAAAAGTAAGAAGGGTTTCAGAAAACAAAAAAGCAAAAACCCTTGAGTGATGGGGCTATGTCAAAGGGATCCACTGAAAGAGTTCCCAGTGGCCAAAGCTCAAATAGAGTAATACTGGATAATAACTCAAAGTATAAAATGAATGTACATGTGCCCATAATTGCATAAATAAATTATTAAATAAGAAAATAAGTGTAGGATATGAATGAAATCCCCACTGCAGAATAATTTCCAGTATTTTATGTAAATACTTCATCCTCAAAAACCGGGAGCATAATTCCCCATTCTTTATGTGTGGACTACACAAAGTTAAAAGAGAGAGATGGGGCTTTCCTAGTGGAGAATCCTGACAAACGCCATTTTTATCAAGTGATCAAGGACAACATCAACAGTGATAAATCATTTTGATAGTATGCACCCTTGACACAGTGTGATGAAAATGGCACTTTACTCTGAGGTCTTTTTCCCAAAAACCCATAACCCTAGTCTAATCATAAAAAAGACATCAGAAAAAATTTAGTAGAGGTCCATTCTACAAAATACTAGATAAGTGCTTTTCAAATCTGGCAAGGTCATCGAGAACAAGGAAAATCTGAAAAACTATCACAAAATAACCACTAAAGGTAATATGATATACTATGGAATCCTGGAGCAAAAAAAGTATATTAGATAAAAACTAAAAAAATCGAAATAAAGTATGGACTTTAATTAATAATAGCATATCAATACTGGTACATTAATTGTAGCAAATGTATCATATTAATGTAAGTTATTAACAAAAGGGATTCTATTATCTTCTCAATTGTTCTGTAAATCTAAAATTTTCAGATAATATAAAGTCTATTACAAACCGAAGATCTATAGTTTTAACATGTAATGTGCTCTAAGAATTCACAAAGAAAAAAATTAGACAATAAAGAAAATAAATATAAGTGTGTATGTGCATATATATGTACTTTACTAAAGATGAAATATCAAGAAGCTTATATGTAAATTTTAGGAGAATTAGTAATCAAAGAATCATAAGAGACTCTTATTATGAACAATGATAGACAAATTGGATAATGTATAAGAAATCAATATGTTCCTAGAAACATACAGCCTTTCAAGATTGAATCACAAAGAAATAGAAGATATGAACCAACTAAAAATTAATAAGGAGATTGAAGCAGTATTCCATATCCTAACAACAACATAAAAACAAAACACAGGACCAGATGGCTTCATGGATGAATTCTACCAAGGATTTAAGGAAGAATTAAAGCCAATATTTCTCAAATTCTTCCAAAAATTGAAGAGGTGGGAACACTTCCAAACTCATTTTACCAAGCCAGTCTTACACTCATACTAGAGCCAGATTAAGGACACTATAGGAAAAGAAAATTACAGGCCAATATCCCTGATAAATATAGATGCAAAAATTTATAGGAAAATACTAGTAAACAGAATTCAATAGCACATTAAAAAGATCATACACCATGGGATTTATCCATGGGATGCAAGGATGGTTTAACACATGCAAATCAATAAATGTGATATGCCACATTAACAAAATGACAGATAAAAATTAGAGGATAATCTCAATGGATTAAAAATATTCAATATCATTTCACAATAAAAATTCTCAACAAAGGAATGTACTAATCACAATAAAAGCCATGTATAACAAGCCCACAGCTAACATAATATTCAATGGTAAAAAGCTGAAGTTTTTTTCTCTAAGATCAGGAGCTAGACAAGCATGCCTCTCTCACTACTTCTATTCAACACAATACTGGAAGTCCTAGGCAGAGAAATTGGGCAAGAAACACAAATAAAAGCCATCTAAATTGGAAAGAAATAAGCTGTCTCTGTTTGCAGATGCCATGATCTTACATATTGAAATCCTTAAAGACACCATCAAAACTGCTAAACTAACACATGCAATCAGTAAAGTTGCAAGATACAAAATCAATATACAAAAATAACTTATATTTTTATACATTAACAAGAACTCTTTGAAAAAGAAATTAAGAAAACAATACCATTCATAATACCATTCAAAAGAATAAAATACTTAAGAATAAATTCAACTAAGAACTGAAAGATTTGTACACTGCAAACTATAAGGCATTGACAAAAGAAAAGGAAGAAGATACAAATAAATGGAAAGATATTTCATGTTCATGGATTGTTAACAGTTAATACTGTTAAAATGTTCATACCCAAATCTATCTACAGATTCAATGGCATCCCAATCAACATCTCAATGGCACTATTCACAGAAATAGGAAAAAATCCGAAAATTCACATGTAACCACATAAGACTGAGAATATCCAAGCCAATCTTCAGACAAAAAAACAAGGCTAGAAGCATTACATTTTCTGATTTAAACAATAATACAAAACGTAGTGATCAAAACAATATGGTACTGGCATAAAAACAGACACATAGACTAATGGAATAAAATAGAGAGCCCAAAATAAGTACACGCATATAGGGTCAATTAATCTTTGAGAAGGTTTCCAACGATACACAATGAGGAAAGGATACTCTTTTCAATAAATAGCATTGAGAAAACTGGATATCCACATGTAAATGAATGAAACTGCACCCTTATCTAAAACTATACACCTAAATTACTTCCAAATGGATTAAATATTTAAATGTAAGACCTGAAACCATAATACTGCTAGTAGAAACATAGTTTAAAGTCTCCTTGACATTGCTCTTTTCAATGATTTTTTTTGGATATGACACCAAAAGCACAAGTACTAAAGGTAACAATAAATAAATAGGACCATATCAAACTAAAACCTTCTGCACAACAAAGAAAACAATCAACAAAATGAAAAGACAAGCTATGGAATGAGATAAAATGCTTTCCAACCACACCTGATAAGGCATTAATATCCAAAATATATAAGGAATTAAGGAATGCATACAACTCAATAGTTAAATTAATTAATTAATAACAATTTAAAAATGATCTAAGGACTTTAATGGATATTTTGCCAAAGAAGACATCCAAATGACCAAAAGGTAGATGAAAGGTGCTCAATATCTCTAACATCAGGGAAACATAAATCAAAACCACAATGAGATATCACCTCATACCAGTTACATTGGCTATTACTAAAAAGACAAGAAATAAGAAGTATTGGCAATAGTGTAGAGAAAAAAGAATCTTTGTACACTGTCAATTGGATGTATTAATAAATTGATTTAGCCATTATAGAAAAGAAGAAATTACCACTGATTCCAGAGAAATACAAAATATCAACTCTGAATATTATAAAAATGCCTATGCACATAAACTTGAAAATATGGAAGAAATGGACAATTTCTTAAAAACACAGAGCCTCCCTAGGCTCAGTCAGGAAGAAACAGAATTCCTGAACAGACTAACATTAAGTACTGAAACAGTAATGAAAACCTTCCAAAAAAAAAAGTCCTAGATCACACTTGAATTCTATCAGACCTACAAGGAAGAACTGGTGCCTATTCTGCAGAAATTATTCCACAACAACAAGAAGGACGGAGGCCTCTCTGACAAGTTTTACAAAGCCAACATCATCCTGCCACCAAAGCCAGGAAAGAACTCAAAAATAAATAAATAAATAAAACATACACCAATATCACTTAAGGAATATAATTAAAAATTTTTCAATAAAATCCTAGGAAATTGAATTCACCTGCTCATCAAAAAAATAATCCAGCAGGATCAAGTGGGCTTCATCCCAGTAAAGCAAACCTATAAATGGAATTCACCATAGAAACACAAGTAAGAACAAAGGCCACATGATCCTTTCAATAGATGCATAAAAAGCATTTGACAAAAGTTCAGCAGCCATTTATTATATGAATGCTTAATACAATATGCATAGATGGGACTTGTCTAAAAATGATAAAAGCTAAATATGAAAAATCCACAGCCAACATCATATTGAAAGAGAAAAATTGAAAGCATTCCTTCTTAGAATTGGAACCAGACAAGGTTGCCCACTACCAGCCCTTCTATTCAACATAGACTGGAAGTCCTAGCCAAAGCAATCAGACAGGAGGAGAAAATCAGGGACATCCAAATAAGGGCAGAAGAGATCAAACTACTGCTCTTTGCTGATGATATGATCTTATACCTAGAAAACCCCAAAGATTCTGCCAAGCGACTACTACTTCAATTGATAAATAAGTTCAGGGAAGTCTCACGTTACAAAATCAGTGTACACAGATCAGTAGCATTCCTACATGCCAACAATAGTCAAGTTGAGACTTATATCATAGATGCAATATCTTTCATAATAGCAGCAAAGAAAATAAAATAACGAGGAATATATTTAGCTAAGTAGGTGAAAGACATCTACAGGAATAACTATGAAACACTGAAGAATAAAATAGCAGAGGACATAAACAGATGGAAAACCGTACCATGGTCATGGATTGGCAGAATCAACATTGTTAAAATGTCTATACTACCCAAAGTGATTTACAGATTCAGTGCAATCCCTATTAAACCACCAAATAATTTTTTTAAGATTTAGAAAAAAAATAATTCTATGCTTTGTATGAAACCAGAGAAGATCCCATGTAGCTAGAGCAACCTTAAGCAAAAGAACACATTGGGAGCCATCAATTTACCAGATTTCAAGCTATACTACAAGGTTATAGTAACTAAAGCAGCAGAGTACTGGGACAAGAACAGAGACATGGACCAATGGAACAGAATTGAGAACCCAGATATAAAACCATCCTCATATAGCCATCTAATCTTTGACAAAGTAGACAAAAACATAAACTGGGGAAAAGAATCCTTATTCAATAAATGGTGCTGGGAAAATTCTATAGCCACATATAGAAGACTGAAACAAGACCAACACTTTTCACCTCTCACAAAAATCAACTCGTGATGGAACTTATAAACAAATTCAGTAAATTTTAAGAATTAAAAAATCTACATACAAAAATCAGTAGCATCTCTATACGCCATAAAGAAGTGATAAAGAAATCAAGAAAGTAATTTCATTTACAATAGCTACACACAAAACATAAAATGGCTACAAATAAATTTAACCAAGATGAACGACCATACAAAGTGTAGAATTATTTTTTCTAGAACCCAAGTGCCTCTCAATACATGAATGGATTAACAAAATGTGGTATATGTATACCATGGAGTACTACTCAGCCATAAAAATGATGAATTACCTATTCTATTATCCTGGATGGAGCCAGAGCCCATTCTTCTAAGTGAAGTATCACAAGAATGGAAAAAGAAGTACCACATATACTCGTAATTAAATTGGCACTAGCTGATCAACATTAATGTTCACATATGGAAAGTAACATTCATAGGGTGTCGGGCGGATGGCAGGGGGTAGAAGGGGATGTGTAAATCCACACCTAATGGGTACAGTATGTGCTATCTGGGGGATGGGCACGCTTTTTGGGCAGTGCAAAGGCAATGTATGTAACCAAAGCATTTGTACCCCCGCAATACTCCGAAATAAAAAAATTAAAAGTAAAAGAGGAAGGAGAAAATGGAGGAGGCGGGGGAGGAGGGGAAGAGGAAGAAGAAGATATATAGATAATAGTGTTTATAATTTCCCTTTACTTCTAAGAGGTGTGAATTTGTACATATAAATTTCCTTTGCTTTCTGAATGAGATAACACTGTACATATGTGTGTTCTGAGATAGAACTTTGTAGGAACTGATCTAATAAAATCACAAGTAATAGCAGGAACTGAAAATGTTGGAGGAGGAAGATCTAGAGCAGAATGATTCTGTGCCCATATAATACTCTACTTTTGATTCTAAATCTCACATTAGTTGTTTTCTGTAACTTGAACCAAATCTAATCTAACACATAAATTACAAAAACAAGATATTGGAGAGGGTAGAAATGCAGGATTGGAAGCCAAGCTGCCTCATTTTAAATTCCAGTTGACACTTGGCATCCCTGTAACCTCAATGAAGTTATTGAACTACCCCAGTGTCCTCCTCCTGTGGCATGGGGCTAATTACAGTACATAACCAATAGGGTTATTTATGAAGATTTAATTATTTAGTATTAGAAGAACAGTGGCTATCATTAATTTTATTACAATATTTTATGTAATTATTCATGGATTTTCATTTGTTTTTGAAATTTATATGGTACTTTATGAAGTAAAAAGTTAAATATGCCCTCACATTTTTCACTTTGCCTTTTGATATTTTAGATTATGAATAATTTAAAATCCTTCCTATCCTGAAATCAGTTAAATTTCATTCTCCCTCTATTTTCCTGGCTGATTTTAATTTCTTTTAGTGTATGGTATAAGATGAGGGTTTATGTTTATGTTTACATTTTTCCAAATAGTTAACAAATTCTCTCATCACTACTTCTTGCCAATTGTTCTTTCTCTTATTTACTTGTTGTGTTAACTTTATCATATACATGTAATAGTTATTATGCATCACATTTTCAGTTTCCTCAGGTACTTGTAGAGTTCTTTAGGTTCTTCCTCCGTGTCACTTATTGAGTTTGCTGCAATGTCAAGACTGCTTATATGTTTTGTGCTTTTTATGATCTTGAATATGAATTTTAATTCTGCTATTACACTTGATCTTTCATTGGTTTTGTTTGTTTGTATTATTTTTGTTGTGTATCCTTTTTGTTTTTGAATGATCCATTTCTTTCTTTCTGCATTATTCATGTGAATGTAGGCTTCAGATGAGCTTTTGTTTTATATTGTTTTCTCCCTCATATGTTTATCCAAAAGAAAGATCTTTCTAGACTAGTATTTGCTGTCTCCTTGGCTAGAACTATCAAATAGTTTTAACAGAAATATCGATTAGTAAACATTTTTACATCATATACTAGCAGTTTATAAACATGGAAATCAATTTATAGTTAAAATGAGAATGGATATGTATTCTTTCCTACATAGACAACTAAAATATAGCTCTATTTTGTTAGAAATATGGATTAACTCCATCAATCCCTTCATGTCCTTTTCCCTCACTCCTTCCATTCTAGTCTATCTTTCACATTATGGCCATAATTATCTTTGTAAAACACAAAGGTGACCATGTTATTCCCAGACTTAAAATACCTAAGTTACAATTTAATTTCAATCATATGTTTATGTCTCTTTGCAATCTTTCCCAAACTATTTTTTTTGTGCATTAATATGTACCATTTATCTCAACACTCATTTTATAGTCAAACCTGACAAAATCCCCTTTTTAGGCTGATGTTCCTAGGTCCTTTTTTTCTTAAATGTTGTTTCTTCTTTTTTAAAGTCCTCTTTATGCTTTTATTACTGATACATCCTACATATTATTTAATGCATAGTTCAAATGTTAACTCCAATGTGAAGACTTAATTGCAAATTATTCTGTGTGCCACGGCACTGTTTCTGCCACCATCTCAGAAACTCCTGTAAAAGAGCCAAGAATGTGTGAAGTAGTTAGGCTCTGTAGGTGCCTGGGTATAAACTAGAATAGCCACCATAGGCACACTGAACAGGAACTGGAGTGGGAATGTGGTGCATCCAGAGTCATTCTCATATGAAGTAATTGTTTATGTCCAGTTCTTCTTAGTATGCCTGGGGCACCTCCTCTGGAAGGGAACATATGCTCATCTTATGGGTGGAAAAACGTGAGCAAAGCAACTAACAATTATAACCTTTCATGTGTTATTTTTTGAGTGGTGTGCGTATGTGTGTGTGTGCTTGAACTCTGTGAAAACAGGGTCTTTATGTTTTTCATCTCTGTATTTCTAAAGCCTTGTAGAGTGCTTAGGCATGCATATTACACATTGAATATTTATGTTCATTCTTTAATTCTTTCAGCAAATATATTCCCTGATCCTTGGCTATATGTGGATATTGTGAAAGACTATGGGGATAACACTTTAAGCAAGAGAGAGACCTCATGGAACATGGACTGTTATGAATTGAATTTTGTCCACCCCAAATTCCAGCGTGAAAGCCCTAACCTGCAATATGATCATATTAGGAGATAGGGCCCTTAAAAAGGTAAGGTTAAATGGAGTCATAAAGATGGGTCCCTAACCCAGTATGACTGGCATCTTTATTAAAAGTGGAAGAGATACCAGGGATGCCTGCAGAAGAAAAGGCCATCTGAGGACACTGTGAGAAGGTTGCCATCTAAAACCCAAAGAAGAAATCCTCAGGAGAAATCAACCCTGCAAGCACATTGATCTTGGACTTCCAGCCTCCAGAAATGTGAAAAAAATAAATAAATTTCTGTTGTTTAAGGCCCCTAGTCTGTAGTATTTTGTTATGGTAGTCTTAGCAAACTGATTAGATGGACTATCTCTCTATAAGAGAGATGGCAAGCAGGAGAGAATCCAGATCCTGCAGTCTGCAGAATGTATTAAGGATTTTGGTTATTCTTTGTATTATTATAATGCCAAACCATAGAAAAGTTAAAGAAGAAAGGTGACATGATAATTTTTTGTGGGTTAGAAAGACTATTTTGAAAGATTATGTTATAAGTGATCAAGAAGGAATGTTGGAGACCAGTACAATTATCTGAGTATGAAAGATGAAGAATTTTCAATTACTTTTAGCCAATAAATGAGACACAACAAACAAAGCTCTATCAAGTATTTATTTTCTCAAACAAAATCTTAGGACTTAAAATGGACTCAATAAAATAATTTAAAACACTACTTACAACAATAATTTTGAGATGTGCTAAGGGTATTAGTAACTAAAAATTAAATATTATAAATTTATTATATTTAACTATAAAAGAGAAAAAGAATAATAGAGTTCAAGATAATGTTAAAAATAGAATGATTAAATTGACTTATAATATAATCCTGTACTTTACAGTTATGGTTAACAAATATATTTAAATAAATGTAAGTTACCTCTATTTTCCAAAGTAAAATATATGTAATATACAAATATATCAAATAATATTATAGGAAATGAGTTAATAAAGTAAACTTTTGCCACATAAATTCTTAGTGAATGTTGTGGTGGATTTAATATTATGGCTTTTTTTAATACATTTTCCTGTTTTTCCAAAAATCTTGATTGTACTATGTATTTAGTTCTTTTAATCTCTTCTATAATTTGATAATGATAATTGTGTCTCAGGTCACAAGATAATTTATAGAAATTACTAATCCTCTAGAAAGAAATGCTTTTGAAATAAATTCATTTGTGATATGGAATCATAATTATAAAAAGCAATCATTTGAGAAATTATTATGATAAATATTAGTCTATCTTCTCATCCATTCTATTCCCATTCTGCACTGAAAATTTTATGGAACATTAGAAAATTGTTTGTAATAAAATAAAGTTGGTTTCAGATTGAAAAGCCATGTGATACCAAATAGAATGCAACCATTATATAGGAATAATCCAGATAAATGAGTCATTTGGGAGTACCAAAATTGGCTTCTGAATGTCATATGACCAACAGAAAAAAACATTCATAAAAAATAAGCTAATTAAAATATAAGAAATTTTTCTATTGTCTGGCCACAATCCTTCTCTCCTTTCTCAGAGGAGACAGGACTAAAATCATTAAGAGTTCCTGATAGCATCTGGATTTGCTTTTTAGGTAATGGAAAATTAGATCATCCATAAATGATCACAGATAAATCTTACCTTATAAATTCAATTAAAACTGACAGATCCATGTAAGTGTAATTCCTAGATTCTAATTACGGAAATAGAGCATAATTTTGTTTGCTTTCAGACCAGATCATTTACATGCTTCACATAGAAATTGTTGGGGCTGGGCAAATATCCTTCAGACTTGCAGACTTGTCCTAATAGTAAAACTATTGGAATATATCCCACACAAATGCTCTTTAAATCTAATGCCAGTCTCTTAAATATCTTTCATTATAAATAAAGTGGGTGTGTGTGTTTGTGTGTGTGCAAGCATTCATAAACATTTGCATGCTTGTGCCGGGAAAGGATATCTACCAAGATAAAAGGAAAGCATTTACCTTCCTACCAAAATTACATGTGTGGGCAAATTCTAATTATTTTAATTTTGTAAATCTAGCTTTGACATTTTGTCCATTATTCATAATTTATCCATGTGTACAAATCTCTCTCTCATGATTCCAATAAGTTTCTCTCTTAATCTCCAAAAAAAAAAGATAATTGCACTTAGGTGTCATTTTTATTGATGTATTATTTTTATTTATAACATTAAAATACTACTACTACTAAAGCAGAAACCAATTGCCAGGATAAGATAGCTCATTTCCAGTCATCGTATCCACAGGAATTAAGAAATGGAGAGTAAGCATTGAGTGCACAAGAATAAATCTCCTCTTATGGCAAAGACCGAGATGACCCATGATCAGGTAGCAGTATCCACACCATTCAATCAATTTATATGTAGTCCAAGCAATTATTCTGGAAGGAGCCTTAAAGATTACATATTATTCTGATCCCTTTACCTTGCAAGAGCTGGAATGAAATCCAACGAAACAGATTTGTCTTTGGTCCTTCACCATTTAATGGCTAAAATATAAGAATTGAGGCCTCCTGTCCTCTATTACAGTTTTCATTCCAGTTATAATTACCATCTAACCTAAAATTGCTGGTTTAAAATTTAGCTACACTCATAACAAATTTTACACTTCCTTTATTTCTAACCATCAGGTCTTTCCACTAAAGTTAGTCATCTTCACAATTTAATTATATTCCCACAAAGTTTTTTGATTGACATAGACAATCAACAGTGGTGACAGAAACATTAAAAAAAATATAGATTGATAGAAACATAGCCATTTCAGTGGGATCATATAAACACAGCCTGGGTGTGTGTTTTTATCAGGTCAGAGTTCAATATTTACTAGGTCAGAGTTCTGGGATTAAGGTCATCATATACTAAAGTTTTCTTCCTTAAATTTTCATGTGTCCCTTGTAGACATCACTTATATTCTACTGTAATAATGAATGCGTTCACTTTAAGTAACACTCTCAAATAGAAGAAAGTCCAGCTTGAGCTTACTAGAAAAAAAAAGTTTATAATTTAAAAAAAATTAAGGAGGGTTATGTATCTGGAATGATGGATTACATGTACTTTTACCTATTCTTCCCACTAAGTATAGTAAAAATAATAACATTATTTATAAAACACACATAAGATGACTCTGAAAAGGGGAGAAGAAAAGGCAGACTGGCTAGGAACCTGAGAACTTGAGGAAATGACATCATTGTGAGTTCCCTAGATTTCAATTTGCCTTATATATTCCAAACTGGGTGCTACAGAAGCTGGAAACTCAGAAACTCCAACACACATAGACAAGAAAGCCAAGACAAAAGCATATTCCCTCAGTTAAAGCACCAGTAAAGGGGCAACCTAGCAAGGTAGAAAGATTTTCAACAATAATTTCTCTTCTCCAGCCAAACAGTACTAAGAAAACTGTAGCCCCACTCTATCTCTGCCTGGGAAGGCCAAAAGGAGACAGGATTTCCATCCTCACCAGGCTGCAACAAGGCTCTCCAGACCTCCTCACCCTCCAACCCCCACTGCCAGGATAGTGTTAGAGAAGTCAGAATTGAAGATCCAGGACTTCCATCCCCACCAGGCAATAATGATTCACCTCTTCCTCCTGGCTGGGGTGGTATCTGAGGATGCCTAGTAGAGAGATAGAAATTTCACTACCACTCCTAAGTAAGGAAGTACCCTCTCACCCCACTATAATATCAGTGGAGGCTATCTGGGGATCAAAAATGAGGTACAATTCCCCTTCTCCTCCTAGCCAGAGCGGTATCAGTAGAGGCCTGGCAGGTGTCAATGGAGGTGGAGTACCTAGACATTTAAACTTATCTGGCATTTCAGAGGTGGTACCCTTCTTTCCCCCTGGAAACTCAAACAATCTGGAAACAGATTATTTATATAATTTCCAGAGTCATGGTACCCAAACATCTGGGTTTTAATAAAAAATTATTTATCACACTACAAACCAGAAAAATTTCAACTTGAGAAAAAGAAATCAACAGATGCCAACACCAAGATAACACAGACGTTAGAATTATCTGACAAGGATCTTAAAGCAGTTATGAAAATGCTTCAATGTGCAATGAAGAATATTATCAAAACAAATAAAAAAGGAAAAATTCTCAACAAAGAATCTCAACAAAGAAAAAAGAGATTCAACAAAGAAATAGAATATGTTAAGAAGAAGTAAAAGAAATTTTAGAGCAGAAAAATAGAATATCCAAAATTAAAAACTTAAGGAATAGCCTCAAGAGTAGATAAAATAAAAAATCAGTAAATTTGAAGACAGAATAACAGAAACCACCTAAAAATAAAAAAGAAAAAGAAAAACAAATCCTCAGGGACTTGTGGGACTATGAGAAAAGACAGAATATTTGTGTCATTGGATTTTCAGAAACAAAGGAAAATAAGGTGAGACTAAAACAATATTTGAAGAAATAATGACTAATAATATCCCAAATTTGGTATAAGACATAAATCTACAGATTCAAGTAGTTCACCAAACTTCAAGCAGGTTGAACCCAAAGAAATTCACAGAAGACAAAAGATTATAAAACTTTTGAAAACTAAAGATAGGAAAAAAAATGAAAGAAGCACATGAGAAAAGACACTTTACCTATAGGCAGTGCTCCCCAATCTTTTTGGCACCAGAGACCGGTTTTATGGAAGACAATTTTTCCATGGATGGTTGGAGGGTGGCGGAGGCAGAGCTCAGGAGGTGATGCCAGCCATGAGGAGGGGAGCGGCTGTATATACAGGTGAAGCTTCCCTCGCTCGCCCACCACTCATCTCTGGCTGTGTACACCCTCCTAAGTTTCATGGAAGGCAATTTTTCCACGGACGGACGGAGGTACAGTGGGAGGGGAGTCAGCAGAGCTCTCCAGGCTGTGGACCAGTACCAGTCCCGGCCTGGGGCTGGGGATGGTTGCTGTAGGGGAAACACAATTTGAATGGCAGCAGATATCTCATCAGAAACTAAGGAGTTCAAAACTAAGTACATTTTCGAAGTGCTAAAAGCAAAAACATGTCAACTCGGAATTTTATAAAGAGCAAAAATATAATTGAGGAATAAAAGAAAAAAAAATTCTCAGATGAAGAGAAACGGAGAAACTTTATTGCCATAAGGAAAGAACACAGAAGAAAAAAAAGAATAATATATGGGCAGACAGAATAAAGTATCCTTCTCGAGTTTCCTAAATTATGTTTTATGGTTGAAGCAAAACTTAATATCATATTGTCTGATGTGGTTCTCAATGTAGGTAGAAGAAATACTGAGGACAGTATTATAAATGGAAAAGTGAAAGAGATTTAAAGGGTAGTGAAGTTTCTATACTTAGCTCATAATGGTAAGATGTTGACACTGGTAGACTGTGACTATGATACCTAGAATAACCACTTAAAAGCTCATACAAAGTGACATACTAAAACGTATTATAACAAGTCAAAATATAATTTTTAAAATGTTCAAATAACCCACTGGAAGGCAGGAAAAAGAAAACAGAGAAAGAAAAAAACACACAAAAGGAACAAACAAAATATATAATTAATATGGTAGTATTAATCTCTAATATATAAATAGCTAAATGATATTTAAGTAGTCTAAATATAACTAAACAATATAGGTTGATAGAATAGATAAAAATGTCCCAGCTATATACTGACAAGAAACTCAGTTCAAATGTAATAATACAGGTAGGTTGAAAATAAACAGATAAAGATAAATATACCATTGCAAATATGAATTAAATGAAAGAAAGTAGAAGGGCTCAATGTGCATTAAACAAAGTTGACTTCAGAGAAAAGAAAATTACCAGGGGCAGAAAGGAACATTAGTTAAGAAAGAGTTAAGAAAATATAGCAATTCCAAATGTACATGCATCAAACAAAAGAGTTGCAAAATGTGTGAACCAAAACATGATATAATTAAAAGGAGAAATAGACAAATCTAAAATTATAGTTGGGATCCAAAACACTATTCTGATTACAAGTGACAGAATGAAAAAATGGACAGGTCAATATTCAAAAATGAATCAATGTAAGCCTCTATATTAACAGACTGCAAAAGAAAAAAAAATCACATGATATCAATCAATGCATAAAAATCATTCAACAGATTCGATACATATTTGTGATTAAAAAAACCACAAACTTTCCAAAAACTAGGAATACAATAGAATTTCCTCAATTTGATAAAGAACATTTACAGATAAACCCTGTGGCTAACAACATACTTAACAATGAAAGACTGAATGCTTTTCCCTGAAGATCCAGAACAAGGCAAAGATGGCCTTTCTCACTACAGCTATTCATCATAGTACTGGAAGTTCTAGCCATCACAATAAAGCAAGATACATAAATAAATAAGGAAATAATAGATATACAAATTGGATAGGAAGAAATAAAGCTGAATACTGACTCTACTTGTAGATAAAATGATGGTTCATGTCAAAAATCCCAAGAAATATCTAAAATAAACTTAGAACAAGTGAATTTAGCTACAGGATGCAAGTTCAATATATAATCATCAATTGTATTTCCATATACTGATAATGAATATGTGAATACTAAAATTAAATATGCAATTTCATTTACAATTGTTCAAAAAAAGTAAAATACTTAGGTGTAAATCTAACAAAACTCACAAAGAACTTGTATGCTGAAAACTACACAATGTTTCAAGAAAGCAAAGAATTCTAAGTAAATGGAGAGACATACAATGCTCATAGACTAGAATTCTCAATGCAGTAAAGAAGTCAATTCTCCCCAAATTGTTATATAGGTTTAACAAAATCTTAGCAATATATTTTAGACATGTACAAACTTATTCTAAATGTATACAGAAATACAAAAGAACTAGAATAGCTATAGTAAAATAATTTTGATAAAGAAGAATGAAGTGGGAGAAACCACACTACCTCATTTACAGACCCATATAGCTACTATAACCAAGAATGGTGAAAGGATAGACGTATAGATCAATTGAACAGAACAGGCAATGCAGAAATAGACCTACACGACTGATTTTTGACAAAGGTGCAAATGCAATTCAAGTTTCAACAAATAGTGTTGGAGTAATTGAATATCCATAGGCAGAATAAATAAACAAAAACAAAAATGAGATGTAAATGTCACATCTTGTAAAAGAATTGACTCACAATGTATCATAGAGAGAAAACTATAAAACTTTTCAAGGAAAACATCATAGAAAATCTTCAGGACTTAATGCTTGGTGAAATTCCATAGATATGATAACAAAATCATAATCAATAAAATAAAAAAAAATTGTTAACTAGAGTTCATTAAAATTTAAAACTTTTGCTTTATGAAATATATTGTTAAGCGGACAAAAAGAAAAGTTACAGACTGGAAGAACATATATCTGAAAGAGGACTCAGACCTGGAATATATGGAAAATTTCCAAAATTGAATAACAAAAACAATCCAATTAGAATATGTACAAAACAAAGGTCATTTCATTGAAAAAGATACATGAATGGTAAATAGGCATACAAAAAAGGTTCAACATCAATAATCATTAGTGAAATGTAAATTAAAATCACAATGAAATATCACTATATACCTATTAGAGATAAAATAAAAGCTAGTTACAATAGGAAATGCTGTGAGGATGTGGAAAAGCTGAATTTCTCATAAATTGCTGCTGGAATATATTAATAAAATGGTACAGGCACTCTGTAAAATAGTTTGGTAGTTTCTTTTTAAAATCCTATAATTCTAGCAGTCTGGGGCCGAGGTGGGAGGATCACTTGAGGTCAGGAGTTCGAGACTAGCCTGAGCAAGAGCGAGACTCCATCTCTACTAAAAAGTAGAAAAAATTAGCCAGACATGGTGGCACATGCCTGTAGTCCCAGCTACTCAGGAAACTAAGGCAAGAGGATCACTTGAGCCCAGGAGTTTGAGGTTGCTGCGAGCTAGGCTGATGCCACGGCACTCTAGCCTGACAATAGAGCAAGACTCTGTCTCACAAATAAATAAAAGAACCAAACTTACATTTACCATACAACCCTATGATTTTACTTCTGCATATTTATTCCAGAGAAATGAAAACACGTCCATACAAAAACCTGTGCGGGATTGTTCACAGTAGCTTTATTTTTAAGGGCCCAAAACTGGAAAAATCAAAATGTCCTAAAGTAGGTGAAAGGTTAAATAAATTATGATGAGTCAATTCCATGGACTACTCAGTAATTAAAGGGGGAGAAAAAAAAAAAAAACTATTGATATAAGAAACCTTATGCTCAGTGAATAAAAGCCAACTTCCAAAGGTCACATGCTATATGATTCCATTTACATAACATTATCAAAATGACAAAATAATAGTGATGGAGAACAAATTAGCAGACGTTCAAATCTGAGAGGTGACTGAGAGAACAGTTTTTTGTTTTTTTCTATTTTGAGACTGGTGTTGATAAGAGAATGAGGCCAACTGAAACATAAACCTGAATTTAGTAAATTTGCTGGGCAAGAAAGTTGCAGATTTGGACAGTCCTGAACAATTCTTGAGCACGACACTCAGTTCATAGTATTTGATTGGCTCTAACAGAAGTTGGTCTGATTAGCCATTAGTTCAAACCAGGGATGTTTCAGCATTCTAATCTGTCTTAATTTAAGTTTATTTTTTCTATATTATAGTTTTCAATATTGTTTCAAATAGTAAGCTTTTTAAAGGTCTGTGATTCAATCGAACATCACAATATCAACAACAAAAAACATGGCTTCTCTCCAGTCTTTGTGTTTATAATTTAAAGGAAAATAAAAATGTTCTTAATTTCTTAATGTTATGTATTTGATTCTAAGTAAAAAGAAAATATATGGTTTAACCCAGATCTGAAATTTTGTCAATTTCAAAGGGTTGGGGTGAAAAAAACACATTACAGGGATAGCCAAGGGTTGGTATCTTAAAAAGCCCTCTTTAAACTGAGATAAGGACTACTATCCATCAGAATATGAGTGAATTAGAAATAAGTGTGATGATTAATTTTATCTGTCAACTTGACTAGGCCATGCTACTCAGATTTTTGGTCAAGCACCAGTCTGGATGTTGCTATGAAGATTTAGATGAGATTAACATTTAAATCTGTAGACTTTGATTATCTTCGATAATATGGGTGAGCTCATTCAATTAATTGAAGATCTTAACAGAAAATAGACTGAGGTATCCTAAGAAAGAAAGAATTTTGCCTCTAGATTACCTTCAGACACCAGCTGTAACATCAACTCTTCCCTGAGTCTCCAGGTTTGCAGCCTACCCTTTAGATTTTGGATTTTTGACTTGCCAGCTTCCACAATCACATGAGCCAATTGCTTAAAATAAACCTCTCTCTCTCTCTCAGTATGTGTGTACACATGTACACACATATATAAAATGTGTGTATACATGTACACATATATATAAAATATATACTTATATGTGTACATGTATACACACACACATAACCTCTCTATTGGTTCTGTTTCTGTGGCAAACCCTGACTAATACAACCAGTGTTCCCACAAACTGCAGCTCAGCTTGGTGAAATCTAGGGGAATTTTTTAGAACTGATGTCCAAGAGTGTTCATAGCATCACCTTTTGTAATAGACAAGTTATATAAAATATAAATGCTGCCAACAATATAATGGATAAATATGTAATTGTATAGTCACATTATACAATGTTAAATGGATTCAAAAAATGAAGGCACAACAGCACAGAGGAATTCTAATAATGATGTTCAGCAAAAGCCAGACACAAAAAAGTATCTACTATATAATTATATATTGTATGGTGGAATGTGGCTTTGTATGAGTAAATATAAAAACCAGCCATTTTTTCAGGGGGATGTAAAACTAAATGGTAAAAATGTAAAGAAAATAATTACAGCGGTTACTTCTAAGGGGGTCGTGATTAAGAAAAGGCTTGCAGGAGGCTTTTGGGAATGTTGGTGACTTTGTTTCTTATTCTGGGTGAAATTCAATGGAAGTTAACTTTAAAATAATACATCACTAAGATGAACCACTGTATTTATTTACTTTTCTGAAAGTGTTATTAAAAGTGTGTGCATTTTAGTGTGTTGTAAATAAAAATTTTAAAATATGAAACATGGGTGACTATTATAAATTTGGAAAGATATTTGGTATAGTCCTTTAAAGTTATTTACTTCAAACCTGGTTGATTTTTTTCTAATCTTAAGAAACCCAATGATTTACTTCCCTCTGAATATCATAAGAGCAACTGAAATCCCTACAGTTGCTATAAGTAGTCATGAAATGAACTGGCAATAGTTTGTTTTGTTTTTCACCCTGCTTAGGGCCATACTTTAAAGCCATGTTTTCATACTCCTGTATTGTACAACTATATCAATAGTAAAAATTCATCCAAATTAAAAATTACCAATTCCAGTTAAGATGTCTTCATAAGTTTACACAGTGAGGTACTTCTTGTCTATACATACACATATATACACAGACACACATATCAATTATAGAAAAAATCAAAAAAAGGGAAAAATGTAATAAGTCATAATAAAGTTTGAAAATGCACAGGATAAACATCACTGCAATAAAAATCAGAACTTTTTAGGAAGTTAAATAAAATAAGATAAATTACAATACTTGTTTAGAAGAGTAAGATTTTACATTCTTCATAATTTAATGGAAAATACCAAATTTGATGTTTATTTTTAAATAAATGCACTAGAGTTTCTCAAGGACTTTTGGAAATAAATGAAGAAAAATCTTAAATAAATAATGAATATTGATTTTTCTGGAACCTATGCAAATATATAATGAAATGTAATTAAGACTGTATATTATAAGTGGAAAGAACAGAAATTTCAGTATCTTAAAAATGATTTCCACCTACATTTATTGTAAGACTTTTTGTTTTTGTTTAAGTATTAGTAATTAGGTGAAATTTTTAGCACCATTCTATGGGGATAGCTTGAGGAGCTCTGAAAGTAGAATAGGTATTCCTGTATCCCCCAAACACACATACACTTCTTTTTTGCTTACTCTCAACACTGGTAGTTAATAAATAATAAATAAATGGTAATTGAATAAATGAATATATTATTTTAAACAGAGTGATCCAACAGGAAAATGACTTTGTTTTTACTCTCCTTTATTCAATAGCAATTTTCAGAGTACATAACCTGTAGCCACCACAATGTAAAGAATACAAAGATTTAAGTGAATTCTTGCCCCAAAGAAGTTCACCATTCACTTTTACTTTTGTTTGAAAAGCCACAGAATGATAATTTCCTTCAAAAGTAAGAACTGTAAGAAGGCCTGGGTGCAGTGGCTCATGCCTGTAATCCTAGCACTCTGGGAGGCTGAGGCAAGAAGACTGCTTGAGCTCAGGAGTTTGAGACCAGCCTGAGCAAAAGCAAGAACCCACCTCTAGCAAAAATAAACTTACCCAGGCATGGTGGTGCACACCTGTAGTCTCAGCTACTTGGGAGGCTGAAGCCTCCCTTGGACCCAGGAGGTTGAAGTTGCTGTGAGCTAGGCTAACACCACTGCACTCTAGCCTGGGCAACAGAGACAGACTCTGTCTCAACAAAACAAAACAAACAAACAAAAAACAAAAATAAGAACTGTCAGTTGAACTTTTGCTTAAATAAAAGAACCCCCACTCACTTTATAATAACATTTATAGTCTAACTATGTATAGCCAAGCTATGCATTCCAACAACATATAAGATATCTACTGATCCATAATTGTAGTTTTATCTGATCAAATCTCCTATAGTTGTAACACTGGCTGTAACACTTGCTATTCACACTTGCTGGAACATAGTCATGATGAAACCACAGAAAGATATTTTGTTATGGTCAGCCATTAAATTCATTGCATCTGTGGTAACCTGGGCTACTCAATCACATAATAGGAAAATGCAGAGATTAAATTTGTGAGAAGGAGCTATTTTTATAGCCGTAGAGTTTTAATATACTTTTGATCACAAATCTGCTTTATTATTTTATTGAAAAAGCAGAAGATGGTATATATTTTTAGAAATGTAATCTATAATGGAGTAGTTCTCAACTTGGGCTGATACCTTTCCCAATCCATAGGACATTTAGCAATGTCTAGAGAAATTCTGCTTATCACAACTACTGCCATCTAAAGGTGTTACTGTTGTCTAGTGGATAGAGGCCAGGAATGCTGATAAACATTTCCCAATACACAAGGCAGTTCCCACCACAAAAAAAATTACCTAGATCTAAATGTCGAAAGGGCCTAGACTGAGAAACCTTTCTATAGTGGAATATTTCTGCTCCCCCAACAATTTTCCTGAGCCTTGTGTTTCTCATAGTGACCTGAAATTCATCACTATAGGTCAATTTTTGTTGGCAAGGTACTCCATGCTTAAGCTACCTTCATTCAAATAGAGAATTAATTATGGACCAAACTAGAGAGCTATTATTCATATGTTCAGTTTATAAGGGCTCCCTGACTGACTCCTTCAGGAATTACAGAGTCACCTCATTTGTTCTGTCCATTAGGTCCTAGGACCTATCTTGCCTAAAATTTTACATTCCTGGACAGCAATAACATGAAAGATGAAGCTGGTTTTATTAACTACTAATAAGCAAATGTACAACTATATACTAATTTTTCCATAATAACAATCTTATTTACACTGTCGAATAAAAATAGAGCTTATTAAACTAAGGAAGCTTAGGAAACACCCTTATAATATTACTCTTTCCAAAACCCTTGAGTGATTCAAACTACAGGTCATAGGATATCATAGGGTATGAAAGCCAGAGGTGGAAACCAATCTAGATAATGGAATAATCAACTATCACAATCAGGCTTCACCTTTTTCCTTCCAAACTAATCCATATTGGTTATTACATTTCTTCAAACATTAGAAATTGAGCTTCAAAATGAAATAAAGGCACACATGATTATAAAGGAAGTAATAATAAATTTCAATGTTGTTTCTAAAAGTTCTGATCAAGGGAGTATCCCATTACAACCACTTCAATCTTCACCTCTAAAAAGTTCAAAACAATGCTATTACCTATTCTTGCTACTTTAAACAATTCTACTAAGTATCTTTGTGCTATTGAAGCCTGAGGGTTTTGTTTTGTTTTGGGTTTTTTTCTTTCATTTTGTTGTTGTTTGCTTTTGTTCTGGTTTTCCCTCAAAAGGAGTCAAGACAGCCTGGATTTAAGTCTTTGCTTGGAAGAACTGTAGGTCCTCAAAGGCAAATATTGGAAACCCTGTAAAAGCCTCTCAGATATATGCCCTTAGAAATGTCCAGGGAAAAGAAAGTCATAAAAGCTTTAAAATTCATTTTCCTCTCTCATCAGAGGACTAGCAGAAATATACAGGGTAAGAGGCTTGCCTCCCCCAAATTCTTACTCTCACTTGAAATAATAGTGACCTAACTGTAGGCAGTCTCTCCAATAATCCATACATCTATAAACTAAGTTTAGTCATTGCTTCCTTTGAATGGGTTCTATGAGAGTTAAGAGCTTTATGATCAGCGAATGGAAGTTGAGATAGAAAGTAGAAATAAGGAAAAGAAACCCTTTGTCTTTAAAAAGAAGTGGCCGCAGTTTCAGTTTACAAGCCTGAAGGGTTGTTGTACATATTAAAATTGCTGCATAGCTCCATCCCTGGTCACAGAAATCTCTCCTCCTTCCCTGCCACCCCCCACCCCCGTGGCCACTGAAGATGTCAGATCTCTGGGAAACAGCAGTTAGGAAAGGATGCTTTTCATAGCTCGTACTATAAAACGCTGGCATCCCCGTCCTTACATAAAATAGCACTAAAGTGAGTCACAATGCAGGAAGCTGTTCCTTCTGCTTCTCTTCAATGGGAGCTAGCTAAATACTAATACTGCATAGTTTTGCCGGTGTTTGTGACATGTCAATTCTTCTAATCTCCCATTTGCCCTGGATAATTTTAAGCTTTATCCATCAGTGTGCCACACAAGAAAGAAAAATGCAGTTAACAAGATGACAGTGTTATCTAGGTATTTGGCATCAATATTAGCAAGAGTCTGTCATTTGACAATTATTTCCCTAGCATACCAGACGGTAAAGAAAATGTTTTCATTCATCGGCAAATGACTAACATTTTATTGATGTTTCAAAATGCAGTTGAATAGTATTGCACTCTCAATTTCTGAGCCGGTTTTGAGAGTTAAGGATGAATACTAATAACATCAGTAACTCCTGCTGCAAATGACTCCGTTAACTGCGGAGCCTTGGAGTGTTAGTTCAGCAGGGAGGTGTTGCTGGTTAGGGGTTCTTCGATTAGTCAGTCTGGGTGGTCACAGGTGATGAGAACCCTTGCCTTTCCCCATACATCCTCCTGCCTGGTGATAAAAATCACTCTGAACACCTCTACCACCAAGCAAAATGACTCCCTGCCTGCCTTGTAAAGAGCTCAGTCTAGGGAGGCAGCCGTATGCTGACCCCTGCAGAGATTATTGCTTCGGTGCGCTTTGCCAAAGGACTCTGCTAGCGTTATGGAAAACGAGTTAGAGATGTGAGAGGGTTTGCTTTATTTATTTCCTCCAAGGGAAGAAGAACTGGGATCCAGCAAAGAAAACCTTCAAATACTTCTGAAAGGGTATGGGGAGGAGGAAGGAAGGGGGGGGGACGGGTAGTTTATTTTTTAATTACTTGTTTTTCTCCTTCACTCGCCTGCTCTGCTTCCCAAACTCCTTACTGAAGAAGATTGATTGGCGTAACTGCTATCGACTCCAGCCTGGGTTCTCGCATTGATTTGCAAATGGCCCAGAATAGCTTAGGATCTCGAATTTGGAAATGAGTTCGAGAAGGAAAGAAGAAAAAAAGAGCAGGGGGCGGCCCTATGTCCAGCATCCCATTCTGCCACGAGCCAGGGCAGCGGCTCGCTACAGCCGGTGGAGCAGCTTAAGGGGCTGCGGCGTGGAAAGCGGAGGATGCCGCTCCACACGGCCAAGGGGCGAGTCTGTTCAACCCGCCTGGGAGGTTGTTAAAAAATATAACCCTGGGACTCGTTCGACCCGATAACTCTGCGCTGCCTTGATTCGGATGCGCTAATCATTCCGCCCCATAGGCTGAAACGGGTTAAACTGCCTCTTACATAACTGGACTGCCTGGCGCTACACAATTAAAACACTTGATTGCAGTCTCTCCCCGACTCTGCATCCCAGCCCGGCCCTCCCAGCGCGCCTGCGTGCCGCGCGTGCACGGGCCTCGCGCGCACGCCTCGCGCGCGTACTACACACACTCTGTCACACACACTCCATATTGACCATAAACACTCCCCCCACACACACTACACACACACACACAACTCAGTGTCAACACGCACAGAGGAGAGGGGGAGCGTCCTCCGATCCATATTGGCTGACCCAACAGACACGCAAGCTGCTCTCCCGCAAGGCCTTGCACCCCCTCGCGTCCCCACAAAAAGCAGCGTCCTGCCACCGTCCCTATCCACTCTCGAAAAGGGGTGAAGAGAGAACTAGTTGGCCTCTTGTTAACTGTAGCCAGGTCACCCAAGCGAGATTAAAAGAAAACAAAAAACAACTCACAGTCGCCGGCGTCATGATGGCGCCGACCACAACTTGGAGGACTTTAAAGTTACGGTGCCTCAAGAGGTAAAACGCACCGGAGAGGGAAAGCAAAGCGGCCCCGTGCGCTCTTCACCCCAGCCCCGACACGCAGACTTTGCTCGCAAAGCGTCCCTTCACGCTTACGACAGTGAGGGAAGCCTTCTGTCTACCGTGCCTCTTTCCCCCTCAGTTTGCATAATTGTGATATACCTCCAACTGATTTTTCTCCTTTCCTTTCTTTATTTTTTCTCTTTTCTTTCTTTCTCTCTCTCTCTCTTTTTTTTTTTTACCCCGTATTTCCCCCCTCCCTTCTCCATCCCCAGTCCTCGGGCGGGGTTGCTAAGGAAACGGCCGCTTGGCAACGCGCGCGAGCCCGGGGGTCGGCGGCCGCCGCTGCGCCCCGCGCTGCTTCTGCTGCTGTTGCTGCCGCTGCTGCGATTGCAGCCGCAGCCGCCGCTCGCCCTGCCTCCGCCGCCGCCGCCGCGCCTCCTCCCTCACTCGCCCGCGCGCTCGCCTCCTCGCTAGATGGTGTGCGAGCCGCCCGAGAATTAGACACACTCCGGACGCGGCCAAAAGCAACCGAGAGGAGGTGTAGTGTGGTGCCAGGGGGTGGGAGGGGAGGGAGGGAGGGATAGCGGAGAGGAGGAGGAGGGGAGGCAAATTAAGAAAAAGAAAAGAAAGAAAGAAAGAGACACACAGAGAGAGAAACAACACCCAACAACTAGGAAGAGAGAAAGAAAGAAACCCACCCACCCACCAAAAAAAAAAAAAAAAAAAAAATTCCTGTGGCGCGCCGCCTGGTTCCCGGGAAGACTCGCCAGCACCAGGGGGTGGGGGAGTGCGAGCTGAAAGCTGCTGGAGAGTGAGCAGCCCTAGCAGGGATGGACATGATGCTGTTGGTGCAGGGTGCTTGTTGCTCGAACCAGTGGCTGGCGGCGGTGCTCCTCAGCCTGTGCTGCCTGCTACCCTCCTGCCTCCCGGCTGGACAGAGCGTGGACTTCCCCTGGGCGGCCGTGGACAACATGATGGTCAGAAAAGGGGACACGGCGGTGCTTAGGTAGGAAGAACGGCGTGCTTTTCGTACTTGTCTCAGTCTGTCTTTCTGTTTCTCTTTCCACCCTCTTTGCCTTCTTTACAAACCGAGAAATGATGCTGGTGGTGCTCACCCTGGAAAGACCACATTTCAAGAAATCTAGGTGCAGGTTCTTCCCAGAGTCCCGGCCCCTTTATGCTGGGGCAGGTAGCAGCTGGACTCGTGATGCTAAAGCACTTTGCCAGAACGCCAAGTAGCCCGGGGATGAGTGAAGTGTCAGGTTTGGAAGGAGGGGCAGGTGCCACTTTGAAACTCAGTACACCAGGTCTCTGTTTTACTGTCACAGGGTACTCTTGGAGAGTCTGACAAGTTTATCAGGTTTGTTTCTATTTCACTCTAGCATAAGTGACTTTTTCAAACTGCTGGCTCTCTGTTTCCATGTATTTCCCCTCTCACTTGGATACTTAGGCTCATTTTCCTGTTCTTCAGATTTATTTCCTTTTACCCCTTTCTCCCTTTAATCCTTTTTTCTCTTTTCCGTTTTCTCCATCTCCTTATTGCTCTCTTTTCCCTCCAGTGCCTCTTTTCATCTCGCTTCTATTTTCGTTTTGTTCTTTTTCTCTTTTTTGTTTTCTCCTCCTTTTAAAAAACCTCCACCACTGTCATTTCTGATTCTCTTATTTAACTCTCTCTCTTCTCTCTTCACTTTTCCCTTACCCCTATTTTTATCCTCATTAATGTCCTACTCTGTGCCTTGTCTTCCCTCTTTTGATTCCCATTTCCTATCCGTCTCCCGATACCCTTTCCCTCCCGTCACACACACAGACATGTTCACTCTCTCCCCTCCAATACCATTTTCTCACCCTCATAAATCTTGTTTTCATAAACACTCTCCCTCACACACTCTCTCACATCCTCACACACACTGGCACTTCCATGCTCTAACAACCACTTTCACATTCAGATTCTCTCTCACTGTTTAAAAGGCATACACTCCTCTCTTCCACACACTGTCACTCATACATGTGTACACAGCACCTCTCCTCTCGCTCTTTCTAGCTTTCTCTCTGTTTTCTTTCTACTCCCTCTTTCTTCCCACCTTCCTCCCCCCTTCTGTCCTTACTTTTACTTCTTTTCCTTCCCTTCTTCCCTCCGTTTCCCTTAGCTTCAACATTGAAATAGTTTGTCACTTAAGAACATCCATAGCCTGATTTTACCCCTAAGCAATACTGCAGAGTGAGCTTCTGGAAACATTTTCTCTCCTATGAAAATATAAATTGATGATCAGCAGTGCCTAGATCTAAACAAGGCAAACGCCCTTATTCTTTCATTTCCCATCACCCTCCCTTCTCCCCCTGACACCCCACCTCACATCTCCCTGAAAGATCTCCTTTCTCTCCACTGGGTGGTAGTTGACTTATAAGTGTGAATTGCACAAAATCAGTGTACATGGTATGTCTGAGGTGAAAGAGAGTGGGATATGTTTCTGCTTGAATCATGCAACATATTTAAATTTAATGATGTGGGTGTGGTATATGACTTACACCTTTTGAAACATACTTATGATTCCAAATTTGCATGTGATTCTATTATAATTTCTAATGTACACTAATAACATGTATTTATAACATTTGTAAATACAAAATACAAAATGCCACTGAATGTGTATATAAGTAACAAATATTATAACGTAGTAAAATAACTCTTCATTGTTGGTAAGAGTGATGAGCTCTTTGTCACATAGAGGATGTAAATAAAACCCATATTTACGCTTTTATTAAGTTTGTTTTAGAAGTTTGAACGCAGTAGTAAGGACTAAACACTGTCTTCAGAGGTTGCAAACACATATCATGGGAGAAGCAATATGTTTGTAGCATCGTATTGCTTATTTGTAATGAGGCTTACCATTTTCAACCTAAAGGATTTGGTAGACTACTTATGGGTGTATGATATATCTTGGCATTGGGTTTTCTAAGAACAATCTAATAAATACTGTGGTTAATTAAAATAGCTGGACCCACATTCTGCTTCCAGGAACCAATGTTTAGTTCACTCATTGCTTGCAACTGACAAGCTTCCCTAATATATGGGGACAATGACTTTCCAGTGTTGTTGGTTTGGTGCATTCCTTATTTACTTGGTGTGCACTGTACCTCATCCATTTATATGCTGTCTCCTGAGTTTTGTAATATCTTATTTTAGGGAACTCTTGACTTTTAAACTTCTTACAGAGAAAAGAATCTGTCTCTTCTGGATGATGTTTCTAACCAATTGGTTTTTAGTTTTTAAATAATCATTTTTTCATATGAAATAAAAATTTGATCTTTATTACTTTTTACCCAAAGCAATTTGTTTATAGTAATTCTTATTTTCTAGGAAGTATCCAGTTGCTGAGCTTTTTATTGTCCATAGGTTTTAAGCTAATTTAACATATTTATTTGCAAGAAATTCTCTATCAAAAAAATGTTAAATGTTGTCAGTTATTTTTCTTGACTCTTCTCCTGCAGCTGATATTTACTCTGTTCATAGACCAATACAGATTGAGCTTAGGGACTAATGTGTGTAGGCAACTGAGGTGAGATATTTTTCATCAAGAGTAATGCCACAGTTATATTTTATTTTTACTTTGTATACTTAAAATCATTTTTGATGTTATTCTCTAATTCATTAGAAAACAAAACAGAACAAAAATCTACCCTTTAAGCATACACCCCTTCCCCATCGAAGTACATGAATGGAGTGCTCAAGAGAACACTTAACTGAATTACATGATACCATTTATCAAGCTTTACAGAATATATTCTATTTTAATGTAACATATTTCCTCAAAGTGTCTGTAATAAAAAGCAAATAGTGGCATAACAGTTATCAAATAACTTTAAGTGGTAAAGGCCTTAAAGTGCAAACATGCCAGTCACTGACTCTGTTGCTTGTGGTTACATTAATGAAATAGAAGTTTAAAGGTCAAATGATACATTTCTATCTCCTAAGTGCCAGAATGTCTGGCTTTTTAGAAAAGAATCAAGAAAAACAAAACTTTCCTTAAATGGAGTTATAATACCCAAGGGAAATACATTCTGTTATCTACTGACTATAGCTATCATTTTGTGAGTCTTTCTCTGTTTAGCTTAAAAGGAGGACTTAAAATGGAATTCCACTAACAGTATTAACACCACTTATTTCTTTTAGAAGGATTTTTAAAAAAGAAAAAATAATTTTAACATATTTTTCGTTTTAACTTTACTGTTTAAGGTTAGTGAAGCCATATAGTAAATGTCAAGATGTCCCTTACTTTTAATAATGTCATTCACTGCTAAATCTCTGAAGGATTCACTTGAATTATTTGGACTCTCTTGATAAAGTATTTAATGATGCATATATCCAAGATAATCATGTTTGATATCTCCCTTACTTAAACTTTGGATTTAACCAGATACATGAATGTCTGTATTATAATTTTCTATACATACAAGTTGTTTTCATTAACTTATTAAATATAGGCTATGATTGCCACTACACTTAATGCATATACTATTCTTAAAAAAACTTGTTAATCTTTGTATGGAGACATTAACTTTTTCTCCATTCTTCAAGTTGCATTTTGTAGTGCATGGAAGATCTCAGTTAATGTGTCATGGGGTGACATAGTAGAGAACAGAATGCTAGAACCACATGCGTGGTGCTTCAGGACCCAGTGTTTGTAGACCTGTAGAATTGAGGAGAATATAACCGTGCTTTAGATCAATACATACATTTCAGATGACTTTTTAAAGTATAATTTTGCAGTTAAACTTTAATGTGAAACCATTCCTTTACTCTTACCTTATTAACAAATACCATTATGTAAACATGTCAAAAATGTTTAATGTTCTTTGGAAACAATACTATGAACATCTTCATTTACATCATCCCAGTTCCTGCACATTTTTAAAACACATGTCATTTTTAAACTAATATTTTCAATCTGTTTCTTATTCAACCCTTCTGTATGAATTTTGTACATTTTTAGCTGCCTTCCTGATATGAATTCAAAATATCTTATTATCTGCTTGTCACGCTTTAATCGAAGGAAGGAAGATAGATTCTTCCCTTAATTGTGGTATCTTATTTTACCTTAGCAAAGTTGAACACAACTGTCATTTTAATGCAATGGATTTGAATGGAAGATATGTGACATCCTACTATGGTATTGTAAAATGGAGGAAGACTTTTGCGTAGAGCATAGGGCACGTTTCTACCCCACTGAAAATTATAAAAGTCTTGCAAGCATATTTATAAATGGATATGACAAGTATTTATTACTTCTCAGCCTATTTGTATAATACAGTTTGCCTTTTGATTAGACAACATTAATTAGTTTTGGTTTGAAATGAATACTATTGGTTACAATAAAATAAATGATTTCTATATGTGAGAACAGTAAAAATAGTAGTAAAATATTGGCAAAAATTAATTATTCTATACTTTTGGAATATCACTAGAGAGTCTCACATTATCTGTTGAGTTATTCTTACACATTGATGCATCATGTATTCCAAATATACTGTTCAGCTATATAGGTCTTTTCAGTTTAGGACATTAAAGTACATTTTTGAAGGCTATATGCTTCTTAAATAGTGTCATTGAACAAATATTTTTAAAATTCTGAGGTTTTTCCTTCTTAAAAAAAGAAGGTGTAATAGATTATCATAATGAGTCAATCTGGAAAAATATGTTTCAGAATATGGAATAAAATTCTAAATGTTACCTGTAGTGATTTGCAGAACAGTTCTAGTAGCATGTATTATTTGATGTATCAATATACAAACATTTAAAACATTTAATTTTTAATTAAGTTTTTAAATTTTTTTAAATTTTCTAGATGAACTTATTCTGGCTCACTCTTTTTAGTTTGGAAGAATTGAAAAACCCATGTGGTTGTATAAATCTTTGAACACAAGTATGTTAATGAACTACTTATTTTAGATAGATTGGCTTTACAATTAAATTGGCTTCATGGAATGAGCCATTAATTCTGCAATACTTCTGAGGAATTTTAAAAAATGTTCACATCATGGTCTGTGTCAGTTCTGCGCCTGATGGATCTGATACATTGTTCATTCTTCTGCTCTTCTGTGTTATTGGGGATAAGGATGGAGCTAATCCTTCAGCCTGCCTTTCCCAGTCTTTCAAGTCAACTGTCTTCAGGCTGGTTGGCCAATGGCGCCTAGTTTTGGGAGAAGGGAAGAGGTAATGAAGTGAGAGGCTAGGGTATTTCTCCCTTCCTTCATTGTTTTGGGCAGTGTCCAGCAGTGTGTCCATCTCCCATTGGGACCTTTTTGTTCCAGCTTCTGCCTGATAAATAACTCCTGGGCTTCTGTTTACTGCCTTATCCTATTATTCCTCCAACCTAGTAGCAGTAGTGACTTCCTGCTGTTATTAACCACTGGTTTATCTCACCGTTATCAGTTTGGCTTCCCAGTGATTCTGTACCTTTTCTAATAAATTTCCTGCATCAAATCCCCTCTATATTTTAAATATCCAGAATGGTTTCAGTGTTGCTTATAGAACCCTGATTGATACAGAGTGAAAAGTAATAGTTTCAGTGATTTTTAAAGTATTTGAATGACTACTTTGCCCTTGGCAGTGTAAATGTTGCTCACTAGCAGCAGATATAGTAGTTGTTTAAGGAGACATGCATAAAGGTTAAACCTAACATTGAGGCATATTGCAAAGAAGAAAAATGAGTTTTTTTCCATGCACAGATTATGGTGAGAATATTAAACCAAATGAATAAATATTGAATTAGTGACCAATTTAATGAACAATTGCAGTAAGAAAATATATAATGTTGCTTTGTGTGATAAATAAAGTTGACAAGATTCAGTAATACTGTATCTTTTTTTTGACTGAGCAAAAGAGAACTAGGATTAAACCTTGCTTGAACATATGTGATTAAAATGCTAAGACAATTCCTACAGTGTTGCCTATTGAATTCAATAAAAATTAAAGTTCTTTCTTTCATGTGGCTTAATATCTAAGGAGCTAATCAAAGTTTCTAGTTATGAAGTATATGACCATAACAATGCCCACGATTCAAGTATTTGACTGTTGGAGGAATTAGTCTCTCAAAGCAGTGAGTCTCTTTGATTAAAAAAAAAATCATATAATTTTTTTACCATATCTTGTTTCAAAGTGGCATAAATTAAGACATTATAGACATCGCATGATTTACACAGAATAGCAAATGGAAGTTTCAAAAGTGGGCATTGAGTTTTGATTTTTATGCTTTTTTTTTTAACTTCTCTCTTAACCAAATATTAGATAGTGACCTTCCCCCTAACTTCTACAAAACACTTTCTGAAAGACACTTATATAGGTATCTGGTTCCAGGATAAGCAATCATCAAGACTCACTTTTGGTAAATAGTTTTGCAGGAATAATATTAATTTAAGACAATTATTAATTAAATGACCCTTTATCAGGGATGCTCTAGAAAGAATTTCTGAATTGGGAGGGAAGTTGAATTTCTTGATCTCCATTCTATCTCTCTCAGAGTTTGCTGATCTATTAAAGTTTGTGATTGATACTTTCTGTGTATATGAGAAATAAAATTTATTGGTTTGTTTTTCCCTAGGAGCATCGTGTAACTTTTTGCTTTTCTAAAGAAAATTTTAAATTGGGCCACATTTTGTTTTGTCATATACTTTATGTATTTCAGATTAACAAGCAAAAACAATAACTCCTTATACTACTAGAGAGTAAAATCTAGGATTTTTCTACATATGCATAATCATTATCAAATTGCATTTAATTACTCCATTATATCTAATTACAGAAAAACGTAGAAGATGTTGAAGAAATTAAATAACAGAAATTATTTGATGTTTTGCCAAAATGTACTTTCTGTTCTTCTTTGCTATATTAATTTTGATTGGAAAAACACCTGGGTTTGTAAGTGTTATAACTCTTGTTCATCTATCTCTAGGGCTGTAGCACAGTACCTTGCATATATCAGGCCAATATCTACTAAATGTTGAATTAATGAATCACTGGAAGGTAAAGAAATAAATGTATTTGTTTCTTAGTTTAATTTTTTCACCTTTTAATAATTGTAGTATGTTTAATACTTTGTTGAATGTTCAGTCTTATAGTAATTAAGTAGTTTTTGTTGAATGCATATATCAACAGTCTCTAAGTAATTCCTACAGAAGTCTAGAAATATTCAGATTTAAATTTAACTTCAAATTTAAGTTACAGAACACAATCTACTAGTGGGTCTTAAAGAAAATGTACTAGTTACTAAAAGTATTTTTAAAATAAAATATACCGAAATATATTATAAGGCATTTTAGACAGTAAAGGTAAATATCCTTCATTAAACTTTTGGCTGTATTTGCATATATGTGCTTGTGTGTGTGTTACTGTGAGTTTTAGCTGAAAAGTTCTAAATGCAATGGTCTAGTTGTTGTAAGATTTTTAGATGTAATTATAATTTTAAGAAGATCCAAGGTTTTAAATTATATAGGAAGGCTTTTGCTCTTCATAATTATAATCAGCAGATAACAGGAACAGTTCAAAATAACCAAATGTCTGTTGTATCCTCCTAACATTTTTTCTGTTTCTACCTAAACTCATGGAGCCTCCTCTTCCTTTCTTTTAAGGCTTCAATTAAATGAAATCAATACAGATACAGAGGTAGAGAGAGTTGGCTATTGCTATGGATGAATAACTCTCAATATGAAAAGTAGCTACACTCCCAAACCAGAACAGAACTTTTGTTATCATTCCAACCATCTCCCAGAGGTAGGTCATCAGTACTTTATAAACCACAGGGTATTGATACTAGCAGATAGAATTTTAATGTGGTCATGTGGCTTTGATTTATAATGTTGAGGAGGTTATCTATTAGCATAGTGGTTTCTAAGCTATATCAAGTTCTGAATCCTGAGAGAGGACCTTTGGTGCTCAAAAGCATCCAGCTGGCATGGGAATCACTTTCTCTAAGAAGAGGGGAATAGAGGAAGGGAGGAATTTGGCAGTGTTGCCAGCATTAAATGTTGCTGTTTTGAACAAAAGCCAATACATTGTACTTTCCAAATAGCTGGTAATTTGCTCAATTTAAGAAACATGTTTATAACCCTTTTTAGACCAGAATGAAATTGTTCTTTACTGAATATTTCTATTTGTAAGTCATTTAGACATAGGTCTATTTTCCATATTCAAACTATGTTATGGGGTTTTTTGTTTGTTTAATTTAAACTGTGACTATTGCCATGAAGCATATAAAGGTTTTGGATGACTTAAAGGGCTGTGGGAAATGCATGTTCTGTTGTCTTCAGAAACAGCTTTCCTCTCATACATCTAAGTTAAATTTAGAAATATTAAATAGGTTTAAGAGATGTTGTGACTATAACAGCTGTAATCAGAAGGCATTGTTGGTATTACCTCCAACAATGTTTCATCTTTTGTATAGGAATGTTAAATTAATAAATCAAGGGATCATACAGTTTTTGTAATCTTATAAATAGAATATTAATTATAGGAGAACATATTTAGATATATAGTATTTGATTTATAAGTAACTATTTTCCAAATTAATATCTTGGGTAATTTATCAGTTGGATAGAAAATGGCATCTCTACTGTGTAACACAGTGCCTGGGACTTATTAGTGTTTGAAACCCAGACATTGAGTTGAAAGGATGCAAGAAGAGAGGGAAAAAGGGAAGGAAGAAAAAAGGGAGGGAGGAAATTGTGTTTTGCTACGTGAGTGACTTCCATTCAAATTGCCTAAAACTTTAGATCACTTGGGATGACATAAAATTAAACCCAGAAATTGAATTATGCAAAACTACAGTATGAGAAAATACATTTCATTTTGTTTAATATATTAAATAATTGGAATAATTCTAAACTTATATCCTTCTAATGATAAAGTGAAATATGTCATATAATACAAATTGAAGTTCTAGCATATTTTTCACTCAGGCATATGCTTTATGTCTTAGTTGGTAGTCTGTTTATATTAATTTTAGAATATAGATAGTAGCTCTATACGTTGGCCTAAGTGGTATCAGGGGCCATTTTTTTGGAAAATGTTTACAAGGGGAAATTATTTGCACAGTAAATCCTCATCTAACATCATCAATAGGTTTTTGGAAACTATGACTTTAAGGAAAATAACGTATATAATGAAAACAACTTTTTCCCTCATCAACATTGTAAGGAACTGAAATGGAACAAAGTGATGTTATTCTTGTACCTTGTACAGTGTTTCACTTGAAGTTGCAGTTTTCAAGAACCTATCCACAATGTTAAGGGAGAATTTGCTGGAAATTTTTGGATAATTCTCCACTTCTCTTATTGAGCTTATATCATTGATTAATTGTTTTGCTAATATATCATTAACATGAAATAATAATATGAAGATTTACTTTTGCTTATGTATAAAGTTTATTGTCTATTGTGATTGCTTAGTTTTATTGAAAGTGGTCATATTTTGAAGTGTCCAGAATGCAAGTGACCAGAGTTTGATTTTCTGCTTTTCTAATTACTGGTTGTGTGACCTTGAACAAAAGCCTTACCTCTCCAACAGAACTACGTGGATTAAATTTGATATTGTATGTGAAAAGCTCAATATGTAAGGCATAGTACTAAATTTATATCAGCTCATAATTTTATGCTGCTTTTCTTCTCCTAATCTCAATCTGATATTTATTGGCATTTGACTTCAAATCTGGAAGAAGAAACACACCAAAAAACATTTTACCTATTAATGTGTAGACTCAGAGCACTCAAAAGCACTGTAACCACAGATTTTATGCTCTATAGAATGAAGGTGTTTTGATTCTTTGACCATGAGTGAGAGAGCACTGTAATTGGGTAATCTCATGAAACACTGAGGACATAAAGGAGAAATGAGAAGAGACAGAAGAGAAGAAATAAGAAGGATGAGAAATATGATGTAATGGCAGTGAAAGAGCCAGAGGGTGAACATTACTATTTGTAACAGAGTTTAGAATGGAAAATGTGATAACTGGTGACAATATTGCAATACTTGATAAGAGGGCTAGAATAAAAAATATAGCCAACTCTGGATTCTGGATAGGGTAGCAAATAATTATCCAGGATTAGATATGTCCTTATGGGTCCTCAGGGCAGGTATGTAGTTTATGCTGAAGACAATGTAGTTCAAAAGCAGTCTGTATGGGCAAGAACTTTCCCTATACCTTGCCATTTTAGCCATAGATAATATACTGAATAGCAGCTAAGAAATTATGTGTGCATACTTACTCTAATTCTGCATATTTGCAAAGTACATACCGGAATGTTTTATGTTCATAGTAATGGAACCATGAACACTATGATTCAGATTCAACTCACACTCTTGGAGTATCTACTGTGTATGACATACTTTCACAGCAATATGCAATAAGGTATTGCTTTCCCACTGTTACAGCCAAGTAGGCTTGCAAAGGTAAGGTAACTTGCCCCGGGTGGAACAGATAGGAAGTAACTGAACCATAACTCAAATCTAGGTCCTTAATTCCAAGCCAAGTACCTTTTTCATTATCTTTTATCTATTACTAAGAAAGAATAAGCAATTGACAAATTTATTGCTTATTTAGATACTAAGCATTTATTGAGCACCAACCACATTTTAACTAATGTTACATCCACAGTGATAAACAATAATCAAGGTGTTATATATTTGAGGGAAAATGTGAAGTTGTTTAAATGAGACTAAGTACTTAGCATGTATATTAAATGTATATGTCATATATTAAATATATATCAAATGGTCACAAGCATTTACTGGATAGGAAAATAGTGAATTCTTAAAACTACTACAGATATTCTGAAAAAAAAATCTTTTATCCAAAAATGATTTCATCACTAATAATTACAAACTACTGATAACAGAAGAGAAAAAATAAAAAGCTATTGAACATTGTTTATAGTTGGGTGTTATATATTGGTTACTTCAATGAATCCTCGAAACAAGCCATAATTTTTCTACTTTACAAAGTAGGGAAACAGCCTTATAGAAGCTGAGTAATTTTCTGAACTTTAATATAGCTAGTAGATGTATAATCAGGATTTGATCCTAGGCCTTTGTGTCTCCAAAGCCCATGCTCATTCTTTTTAAAGCTACAATATTTCCTGGAGCTTTTTGTATACTACAGTCCTTAACAGAAATGAGAAGCAGTAGTTCTTGGTATAGTATTGCAGGTCCCTAAGTTTAATCATTTGAATGCTAATTCTGGTATAACTCTGAACAACTAAATCACCTTGATTTACTCCTTTGAAAATGGTTAGGCAGCATAAGAGTGTTGAGCACTATTATTTCCCAAGATAGACAGAAAGATCAAAAAATACAGAGACCTATAAAAGATCCTTTTACTCCAATTTCATTAAACATGTCAGTAATATGTTACTGAGTCTTAGGTTTAATTGCCATCAATAAATAAAATCAAACATATTAGACATGTTGCCTTGTTCTGCTAGCTGGTAAAAAGTACATGTATAGTTTATAGCTTAATTAGGTGAAAACTTGTTTTTATCTGATTGTGTGTAATTTAAGAATCTTTTAAAATGTGCTTACATATCCACATTCTACAGACTTTATGTATGTACCTGAGAGGAGTGTAAATTTCATGATGGCTACTTCTTTTTTGCATATCTAAAGTTTTTCCAATATCAAGTCCTATTTTTGTCTCATTCAAGAATGTTTTGAAACATTTCTAGCCCAATTCTAGCTTCTCTTTTAGATTCCTACACCCTTCCATTTTATAAAATTTGTTCTATCAATTTCATATTACAGTCTTATACTGTAATATGTCAATTGTATATTACAAATGAGTTGTTATCTGTTTTGACTGCAAAATAATATAACATGTGGTCAACAGATTTGATTTAAATTATATTATTGCAAATTCTTAACAGAACCTTGCGTATTGATATTTGTATAGTATATGTTTACTACAGTTTAGGACCTGGATTGATTTTTAAATTACTCTCCCTTCTTTTGGGAATTTATTTTATATTTTTCCACTCATATAGTTTTTCCATAGGCATCCTGTTCTCTCAGGCATTCATTCACCCAATTTCAGCATATGTGTATTTTAGTCCCTGTAGTATGCTAGGCACTTTCCGTGAATGTGAGATCCAGTAATGATAAGAGAGAAGTTCTTTTCTTTTGAATATATGTTCTAATTCAACCTGTATTTTTTAAAAAGTGTTGTGTGTTGTAAACAACTTACGTTTGGATTTTTACGTCAACAGTTATTAGCTCTGTATTCACAATATGTTATTTGGTTTTGCTGAGACTCACTTTTCTTGTCTATAAAATGGAAATAATGATAGCTAGTCTGATACTTACTGTGGATAATGATAATAACTTGTGAATGTGCCTAAAGCAGTATTCAGACACAGCTGGTGTTCATTCATTATCAATTCCCTTTCTTTGCTCTCTTTCTCCTCTTAATTTAATACAGCTATAATTTATGGCCAGGACTATCTAGTTAGAGGAATTGTTACATGTTATATTGTACTTCATATGTTCTGTTTGTTCCCTAATAACTACTGAGACTTACCTATTTTTGATTCAGGGGAGCTTTCTGATACAGTGAACAGTAGAGGTAGTCTGAAGACTGATGATCATCTCATGCATCTTGTTTCTACTTATTGGACTTATTTTCTTTCATCTGAGATGCTTTGCCTTCACACTATCCTCTCTTTAATATGTTTGTACATGGATTTTCCCCTAAGTTTATTGTCAGTTTTTGACATATTCTGAAAGTCCATGATGAGTTTATTCCCTTCCTGATAATTTCTTCTGTTGCATCAAAACCTTCTTCCCATCCTTGTATGTTTCTTCTACTATACTATACTTTTCTCAATATACTCGCATTTTCTTTTTTCTTAGTTGGAATGATAATGTGTGTAAGGAACACTTCATAATTACCAGCTGATACTCTATTTGACCAACAAAGCAAACAATATTTGTAATTCTTTTGCAAACAATTCTTCATTGAAATAGTACTTTCATGTTTTTGTCACTTCATTTTCTGAACTATCCTGACCCTTCTACAGCCAGTGGAATGAATTACACCTCTCTCTAGTAATCTCAATAATTGGGAGTTGATTTTCTGACTTTGCCTGGGGCATTCTAAAAATGTTCTTCATATTTGACACATAATCAGTTGGTTTCTTGCAGACAATATATATACTGTTCTGTATCATCTAGCTTTAATGGGAAACAATGTACATAATATTTATATGGGAAATCACTAAATTGTAAATTCTTATTAATGTTCTTCATTCACGTTAAAATCTCTATTCACCCTTGTCTTGTATATAGAATGTAGAAATATTTCAAATTCCTCCTAAAACCCTTCAACATAATCATCATTTTCTTACTTCCAGCTACCTATGCATGAGTATTTAAAATTGGGCCCGTAGAACACAGTAGCATATTGCTTTGAATCATTGAAAAAATTGAATCAGGAAACTAGTTAAGATTAGTTACTTCACTATAATATTGGTTAATGATAGTACCGAACTCATAGGTTGTGAGAATTAAATGAGATAAGGTTTGTAAATTCTCTATATCATACCTGTTACAAAATAAATGACCAGTAAATTTTAACTTTTATTAAAGATTTTTATAAATATTAGCTGTAAATTTTCATTGGTATTATAGAGGATTAGCTGACAGCAATCAAAATCAAGATTCTCTAGTAATGTGATTACTTCTCTACCCTCCAGTATGCTTTAGGGACTTACCTTATTATTCTTTATTTCAGATAGCCCTTTTGCTATTTCCTCCTTTTATGTGGGGCTTTCTTTTCATCTATTGATTTCCCAAAAATGGTTTCAGTAATTTCCAAATAATATTAATTGTCTAAACTCAGCACTATGCAAATTTTTTCATATATCTACATTTATGTATATCCATTTATATATTATATATATCTATACACATACATTTGTGAATTTTCTTTATGTTGTAACTTTGAAAAACAAATTACCTTGCATTTAATATTGGAATTAACAAAATGTGTTTGGTTAATATAAGAAGTTTTTTCCTTGTACTTTAGTTGTTTATATACATGTTTTATAAAAGACCTCTTCCCAAACATAGGTCTGGTGAAGACAGAATTGTTACCTTAATTGCCTTTATATCTTATGGGGCCTTGAACAAGCTTAGTGTGTAGAAAAATATTTGCAGAAATGAGTAAATAAATCTTGCACAAACTTTTCTCTCACTAGAGTCCTTTAAATCTTTTAGTTTGAAAGTGTATCTACTTATTATACATATATATTTTTAATTTGTTAAGTTATTATAGTTTGTTATTAGTTAACATATATTTACACAGATCCGATTTGGAATATATGTTAAAGTGAGTATGTATTCACATCTCCATTTCTTAGTGTTCATTTTAGTGTTTTTTTCAAACTAGCTCACCAAAAGTTTTTTAAGGCTGGGGGCATGTTTTTCCTGTAAATATCAGCAATATTCCCATAAAATGTTAATATCACTAATATGATGATGATGTAATAATATGAATGGGAAATATTCTCACCAAAGATAGTCTTAAGAGTTAAGCAATGTGTTATTTTTTGAATATAGTGCTTCCTAAAATTAAGATTCTTTTTTGCCATTTTATTAAATAAAATCACTTGAATTCTAGCATGTATGATGTAGTACTTTTGTAAATAGAGGATTACAAAATAGGACATCACAAGTGAGGAGGAAAAATAAACTTCAGAATCAGAAAATTCTGTTGAATATTGTCAATGACACTGATGTTAATGCTTAGGATTTCTATAGCCTACTAAGAAAATTATTTTTTAAATTTATAAAATTAGGAAGGCAGCTTATTGAAGAGTTTCCAAATATCTTATAAGTTCCTAATGGGTATACTTAATAATACCTGTCCTAGGAATTTCAGAAATAGAGTCCTTAGTTTGGTTTTAAAGATAAAGAACTTCTGGTTTCTGGTTCCTGCAGTATATATTATATTATTAATACCATTTATTGGTATTAATAATATATTCAATAAATAGTTTATTGATCAACTATATTGTATTTCTTTGAAAGCTCTTAAACACTGATTTGTTATTCCATAGTAAATTAGTTACATACTTTAGGATCAAAAATAATTCTTAGTTGTTAAAATTAACTGGACGTTTATATTTTAGTTATTTTTCTTAGAGAAAAATGCAAAAGAGGAAGTTTGATATATTCTAAGATTAAATAGAAATATTGAAACTGGTCAACTTTAGTACCGCAAAACTAATTAAAAGGCTAACAATACTATTTTCTTAACGAAAGAGTCGATTTATTATCTATTTTAAATTTTCATTTGACATCATCAGATAGATTGTTAGTTAAACAGGCAAACAGTTACCATCAACCTCATCAGATTGGTTGTTAGTTAAACAGGCAAACAGTTA
>CAUYPO010101900.1:0-112800 GCA_963574435.1 Cheirogaleus major
AAAAAAAAAAAAAAAAAAAAAAAACTTAGGTGTCCCAGGAGGAAAAGTTATAGAAGCATATGGCAGGGGCAGGGAGGGTGTCTGTCTGTCCTGAGCTTTGCCTGGTCAATAATTTGGGGCAGGCAGGACCACAGACACCCAGATGTGAGGGATGGCCTTGAACTGAGGGAAAATCAAGATCCAAAAGGCCCTCGCAGGAGACTGGAGGTGAACAGGTGCGATGAACAAAGGGAATTAAGTAGAGGTGAATGTAAAATCCTACACCTGGGTTTATAGTAACCTGTATCCTGCAACCTTGCTGTAAGCATTATTAGTTCTATGGGGTTTTTTTGGTTGGTTCTGATTTTGTAACAGACAACCATGTCATCTGTGAACAAAGACAGTTTTATTTCTTCCTTCCCAGCTAGTACACCTTTTATTCCCTTTTCTTGTCCTATTGCGTTTGCTGGGGCTTCCATTCTGATGTAGAAAAGAGCTGTGAGAGGGACACCTTTGTCTGTTTTTGATCTTAGTGGGGAAGCTTCGAGTTCCTCGCCGTTAAGAGCAACGATAGCTGCAGGCATTTCTGTAAATGTTCTTTATTGACTTGAGGAAGTTTCCCTTTGTCTTTAATTTGCTGTGAGTTTTCATCATGAATGAGTGTTGCATTTTGTCAAATGCTTTTTCTGTATCTATTGATATGATCATGTGCTTTCTTTAGCCTGTTGATTGGATGGATTATTTTAATTGATTTTCAAATGTTGAACCTGCCTTGCTTATGTGAGATACATTCCACTTGGTCTAGGTATAAAATTCTTTTCATACATTATTGATTATGTTTTGTTGAGGTACACATTTTTGTTTGTTTGTTTTTTTGAGACAGAGTCTCGCTCTGTTACCCAGGCTCACAGCAACCTCAACTCCTGGGCTCACGTGATCCTCCTGCCTTAGCCTCCCAAGTAGCTGGGACTATAGGCTCATGCCATCGCACCCGGCTAATTTTTTCTATTTTTAGTAGATATGGGGTCTTGCTCTTGCTCAGGGTGGTCTCAAACTTATTGAACTCCTGAGCTCAAGCGATCCTCCTGCCTCAGCCTCCCAGAGTGCTAGGATTATAGGTGTGAGCCACCGCACCTGGCCTTACACGTGGATTTAAAAGAGAAAAATCAATTGCACCGTTTATGGGCAGGGGAAGATCTAATCAGACAACAGCTCATGAGGAAAAGACCCAGGGTGGCTACAAACTCCACCTTGTGATTGGGCTGCCAAAGAAGCAAGTCCATCGTGGGATGAATGAACACAAAGGGTGTCCAGGCCCGGGAGAAAAGGCCTCTGTGGTCAGACTATATCTGGACTTGGGTGTTCCGATCTGGCTGCCCCACAGAGAGACAATGCCGGGCTGGACCCACTCCAGGGAAGAGCTGCCTCGCCCTCCTGCGTCCTGGCCTCGGCTCCCTGCCGGCCGACAGCTGGCCCCAGCCTGCTCTCCCTCTCCGACCCTTCCTCCCCCACCCCATCCCTGTCTGCTCACCACCCCCAGGCCCCCAGGATGGCCTGATTTACCCACCACTTCCGCCCTAACTTCCGTTTTGACGGCAGTTCCGACAGGACTTTTCACTGGCTAAATGGGCTCCAGCCCTGGCTCCCAAAGAGCTAGGGTTTGGCCTTGGCTCAGCCTCTTATTTATCATTATCTAAAATTATCTTATTTGCTTCCCCATTTACTGCCTGCCTCCTCCCTCTGGAATGCAAGCTCAGTGAGGACAGGGACTTTGCCACTGCCGCAGTCCACCCAGCACCCAGACCAGAGTTCAGCACGTAGCTCAGAAAATGTTTGTGGAATGAATAAATGTGTGATCTGGGGGGAGTTGCTGTGCCTCTCTGGGCCTCAGTTTCCCCATCAATAAAACAAGGGAGATAGGATGGGTGCGGTGGATCACACCTCTAATCCCAGCACTTTGGGAGGCTGAGGTGGGAGGATCACTTAAGGCCAGGAGTTCAAGACCAGCCTGGGCAACACAGCAAGGCCTATCTCTACAAAAAAGTTTTAAAAATTAGCCAGGTGTGGTGGCACATGCCTGTAGTCCTAGCTACTGGGGAGGCTGAGGTAGGATGATCGTTTGAGCCCAGGACTTCAAGGTTGCAGTGAGCTATGATTGAGCCTGGGCGACAGGGCAAGACCCTGCCTCTAAAAAGCAAAAACAACAAAAAAGAGGGAGTCGGACTCGTTGCTCTCTCAGACCTTTGCAACTCCCACATTCTTAAATTCACTGGGAAGCGGTTGCCTGGAGACCCCCAGACCCTCAGCTGCCACGTCTCAGGGAACAGGCTGGGGCGGAGGCCGGTGGAAGGAGAGTTGGCACTGTCCTCATGGCCAGCTTGACTCCCGACTGTGGCCCAAGGAGCCACGTGGAGGTCTGTCTGCCGGCGTGTCGCCTGCTTCACGTTATGGAACATTGTCAGTGCTCTGCCCCTGCCAGGAAGTCACCATCCATACGTCCCAGATGTCCTTTCACTTCTCCACTGGTGCTCATTGAAAACAACACAGTTTGTCCATCTCTTCCAGACACATGGAAAGGGTGGCTGTAGGAACATACGTGCTGGCCAATTATGACCCCACCCCACCCCCCTGTCCCATGGGGGGCCCTCCAGGGCTGCAGGACGAAGTGCAGACCCCCAGGCCTGGCACCAAGCCCTGGCCCCGCTGCCATCCCACTTTCCCCCGGGTCCCTAAACAGCTTCTGTGCTACACGTGAGCGAGTCCCCTGGGTGCTGCCTCTGTCTTTGCTTTGGCTGTTCCCTCTCCTGGGATGTCCTTCCCCTCTGTTTCGCCACGTTCCTACCTTACTCATCCTCTGAGATCCAACCGAAAAGCCACATCTTCCATCCGCCTACGTGGAAGTACCCACTCATCCACCTGAACTTCCATATCACAATCAACCCCCCTGTCATACCTGTGTGCAGCCACCGCCACCTCCCCGGGCTGTGAGCTCTGCAGGCAGGATGCCCAGCTGTGACATCTTTGTGTCCTACTCGTGGTTAGCTCAGCTTCCGGCCTATGAACAGAATGAATGAATGCATGAAGCAGATCAGAATCCCCTGTATCCCTGGAAAGGTATCCAAGCCCTCATCCATTCATTCATTCAACACACACATATCGAGTGCCTACTGCGTGCCTGGTGCTGGGTCTGGCCATGGTGACCTAGACAGACACAGTTGCTGCTCTCGTGGCATTCCAGTGTAGTGGGAGAGGCAGACAAGTAAATTAGGCAAATAAACAAGTAATTACAAATTATGATAAATAATGTCAAGGAAAATACAGATGGAGAGTGAAGGAGGGAGAAAGCCCCTTGGAACAGGGGACATTTGTGCTTATCACAGAGGGCCGTGAAGGGACAGCCACGTGAAGGGAGAGGGGACGAGAGCCCCATGGAGCGCAGGAGCTGGGCAGAGGCCAAAGGTAGGCATGAGCCCGGTGGTCAAGGAGCTGGAAGGAGGCCAGTGGGACTGCAGCCAAGTGACAAGGGGCGTGATCAAGAGACAAAGGTGGGAGAGGTCACCAGGCCCGGGAGGCCCCCATAAGAGGTTCAGGTTTTATTCTAAGTGCAACTGGAAGTTCTACTGGAGGGTTTTAAGAGGAGAAACAATATGATTAGTTTGTTTTTAAAAGATTACTGGGACTGATTTGGAGGGTGCAGGAAAAAAAGCAAATAGCAGGAAACAGACTATTGCAAGAGATTATTTTGGTATGGACCAGGGGAGATGGAAGAAGCTGGAGTGGGGGTGTATTTTGGAGGTGGTATTAATGGAACTTTGGACAAGCTGGATGTAGAGGGTAAGGGGAAAGGAGAATTCAAAGAGACGCCTGAGGCCCGATGTGGTGGCTCATGCCTGCAATCCCAACACCCTGGGAGGCTGAGGTGGGAGCATTACTTGAAGCCAAGAGTTCAAGACCAGCCTGTGCAACATAGCTAGACCTCATCTATATGAAAAATAAAAAAAAAATTAGCCAAGTACAGTGACACATGCCTGTAGTCCCAGCTACTCAGGGGGCTGAGGTGGGAGAACTTGAGCCCAGGAGTTCGAGGCTGCAGTGAGCTATGATTGGGCCACTGCACTCCAGCCTGGGTGACAGAGCAAGACCCTGTCTCTTAAAAAAAAAAAATGTACATCCCGATTTCTGACTTGAGCAACTGATGGAGTGCTGCCGTCTCCGGGTTGAGGAGGAATGTGGGTGGAGCAATGAAGGATCCAGAGTCTCGTCCCAGTCGGGAGGCCTGTGAGCTCTCCGAGTGGCGCCGTCCAGGAGGCAGTTGACTAAACCAGTCTGGAGTTCAAAGGAGAGGTTTATCCTGTTCCCATGACGTTATTGCAGCCATAGGAACGATGCCACTCAGACCAGGTTGAGCCCTGAGAAACTTACAGACCGAGGAGAGAAGAAAGTGATAAGAGGCAGATGGGGAGGTAGGAGGGAGACCCTGAGCGCGCGTCCCTGGAGGCTGAGCACACAGAAGGTTCCAGAAGAGGGCTGCAGCCAGCCAGGCTGAATGCCTCAGAGAGGCCGAAGGAGGTGAAGACAGAAGCGTGTTCCTGGACTTGGCTGCAGGGAGGGTGTTAGTAACATGACAAAAGCCGTTTCAGTTGAGGGGGAAACGGAAGCCAGGTTGGAACAGGTTGAAGAGCGAACGAAAAGTAAGGAAGTAGAGACAGCTGGTGTAGACACCTTCCAAGAAGTTTTTCGGTGAAGAGGAACAGGAAAATAGAGCCATGGATGAAGGGCGGTGTGGGGCCGGGAGGGTGGTCTTGTCCTCACTGCCGTTGTTCTAAGATGGGAGGCACTAGAGTCTGCTCACAGACGAGGAGGTTGGTGGCGGTAGAGAGAAGACAGCTGGATAGTGGGGTCTGTGGGAAGCAAGAGGGGTCGGGGTGCTGAGCGCTGTGGAAGGCCTGGCCTTTGATTCCTGCCACTGTTCTGTTCTAACAGGGTGGGGACGAAAGAGCTAGGTCAGTGGACAGTCCTGGAGATTTGAGGGTGTAGGCCGGGCTCCTACTTTCCCAGTGAAGGGTGAAGCAAGGTCATCAGCTGGGAGTGTCCTGGGAGCAGCGGGGGTGGGGGTTGAGGAAAGAAGAGAGGGCATGAAATCGTTGTTCTCAAAAAGTGGAAAAGTGAACGTACCAGAAAAATCCACACTTCCAGGGCTGGCAGGATTGAGGGCAAAGCCAGAGTTTGTAACCATGAATTCGGCGTGAACCTAGCCTGGTCACGTCATTTCTCCAGCAGCATCCAGCTGCTCAGGGGCTGGCTCCGACAAAGCAGAGCTGGGGACACGCAGGTTGGGGGAGAGAGAACTCACCCCGGAGCCGGGGGCGTTTGTGCGGAAGGGATTGTAATGACGGATCTCGGATCTGGGGCTGGATGAGGAAGGCAGTGAAATCATAGGGGTCTGATGGGAAGGGAGAAAGTACCGGGTTAAAGGACAGAAGGTACCCAAGGATTATAGCGACCAGACACATAAGCTGCAAGCTGACCAGGTGGCCGGGGAAACAGGGGAAGCTTGAAGTGGTGATATCGGAGGAGATATGGTTTCTAGTTAGGATTTAGGTTCAGCGTGTGTTTAAAGGTGGAGTGTCCCTGTAATTCATTCATCACTTATTTATTCAATAAACTTTTTTTTTTAAGAGGCAGGGTCTCACTTTGTTACCCAGGCTGGAGTACAGTGGCCCAATCTTAGCTCACTGCAGCCTTGAACTCCTGGGCTCAAGTGATCCTCCTGCCTCAGCCTCCCAAGTAGCTGGGATTGCAGGCATAAGCCACCACACCTGGGCTTGATAAACTTTTATTGACCACTAGGCACGCTGATGGCACAAATGGGAGGAGGGTTTCAGGGTGCCCAGGGAAGGCTTCCTGGAGGAGGCGGTCCTTGTGTAGGTTGAGTCTGGTGGAACAAATTGGAGCTCTCTGGGGAGACGTAAAGGAGGAGTGTTCCAGGAGGTGAGCAGACCACAAGCAAAGGCATTGGGGTGAGGGAAGCAGGTGGGAAACAGCTTGGCCCATTTGTGAAAATGGAGGTAGCAAGGCCAGACAGTGGAAGCTCCTGGCGAAGGGGAAGGCGATAAGGTAGGGATCAGCTCATGGAGGGCCTCGGGAGTCCGGGGAGGAATTTTGGTCTTCCTGTTAAGCAGCAGGGAGCCAGTGAAGGTGGTAAGCAGAGAGTGGCAAGATCAGATCTGTGCTTTTAGAAATGGACAGTAGGTGGTGGATTGGAAGGGACCTGGCAAGAGGCAGGGAGGCAGGTGGGAGGTCATTTGAATAGAACAGGTGAAGGGTGAATGGAGAGGACAGCGACGCTGGCAGGGGGCAGCCTCAGCAGGCACAGGAACTGATCAGATCTGCCGCCACGATGCTTTGTGCAGCCACCAACCAAAGCCAGCTTCAAAGCGCCAAACCGACGAGGACGAGGACGTTCTTCCCTTCACATAACAAACAGCCAGACTTCAGGGGCGATGAAAGGGAAGGAGGAGAGGAATCTAGGATGAAAGGAGAGGTGTGCGTGGTACAAAGAAAACAGGCTGCCGACCAGGCCCTGGAGAAGAAGCGTCTTCCCGGGGCGGGAAGGGGGAGGTTGCAGGGCAGAACAGGCAGAGTGGCCGGAGGGGCAGGCCACGTCCTGCTCCCCAGGAGAAAGGCGTGAGCACTTGCGAGTGCTGGCTGGGAAGAAAGCACTGGGTCTGTCCACTGGGGGCGTCTGGCGACTCAGGTGAGAGTAGTTTCCTCGAGTGCTGGGTTGGGAGCCAGACATGTGTCTCTGGGGTTTCATGGCCCCACTTGGGCTGCTGTGACGGGGAGTGTGAGCAATGTCAAGGTCAGAGGATCGTGGCAGCGAGGACTGCGGGCTGGGTGGGTACGCAGCAGCCGTGGGGTCCCCCCAGGGCCATCTGCCAGGTTGATGTCTTCTGTGCAGTGACAAGCAGAGTGTGGTGTGTTTGTGGGGTGGGTGTTGGGGAGGAAGGTGGCAAGGTGTATGACAGGGCTGCGTGGGCACATCCGGGAGGGTCTCCGTGAGGGGTGGCTCTGGGCTGGACGTGCGTGTGTGCACGTGCACACCCACGCTCACCATGGGGCCGATGAGCAGCTGAGGGACAGGGTCGCAGGAATGAGCAGAGTCATCCCCCTGGAAACACGACTCCCTGGGTGCTGGCAGGGAGCAGCTGGGGAGCCAGGCACGGGGGCGTGGCCTGCTCTGCCCAGTGGCTCCGGCCTCTCCCTGGCCGCCCTCCACCTGTCGACCAAGCCTGAGAAGGGCCAGCACTGGCCGGGCCAGGGGCACTGCTGGGAGGGGGCCTGCCCTCTGGTGTGGTTCTGAGGGTCTCTGTCCAGGTCCCCGTGGTGCAGGGGTGGCTCCAGGCTCTGTCCATGTGGGCCTTGCAGTGTCTCTGTGTGGCCGTGCCTGCCTGCCGGTCTGGTCAGTTCCCCAGGGCCATTTGGGATAAGTGACCTGCCACTTCCCTTCCACAGGGGGCAGGCTGTGGAGGGCTGGGCAGTGGGGAGAGGGGCCAGGAGGGACCCCGCCAGAGACTCACAGGCCTCAAAGACTCACGCAGGGACCACCAGCCAAAAACAGTCCCTGGGAGCTCCAGCCCTGCCCCCACCATCAGAATTGTCCATCGCCTTGTCTCCATGACTGTCCCTGTGCATCTTCCTCTTCCACGTTAGCACCTACAGCTCTCCTGACACAGTCCCCTCAACACACCCTGCATCTTCCTGCTCCAGCCCCGCTGCCTGCCTGGGGGCTGGATCCCCCAGGGCTGTGGGAGGGGATCACTGGGATGCTCTGCAGGGCCCAGCACCCTTCCTTCTTGCCTCTCCCAGCCGAATATCACAAAGGCCAAGAAAGGGGAATCCACACCCTACGTCTTCCGTTCCCTTTCCCTAGGCCAAGATGGCAAACTCAGGCAGAGGCAACACTTTCTCCTTTCTCACGCCCCTGGCAGACATCACTAAGTCAATCACAGCAATCTTTCTGCACTGGGTCCAGCGGCAACCTCAGTGGTCTCCACCTGTATCTCCAGGCAGCCAGTATCAGTGTCCCCACTTGCCCTCAGGTGAAATCCACCTGCCAGTCCTGCCTTAGGCTGACCCCACTGGGCCCCTCGTCCTCGTCCATCTAGAGGTCACATGGGCACAGCCAGCTGTGGGTCTCTCTCTGTCTCCATAGGCTGAAGCCACACAGTTCCCGGAGTTTGAGCCCAGGAGGCAGTTGAGGGCACGGGGGCATTGGCCCCAAGTCCCAAGGCTGAAGAGGATCTGGTTGGCTTGTTATCAGTCCCGAGGGCGGCCCATCCCTGCGGGGACAGAGTGGTGTGGGGTCCGGGGTGATGCTCTGGGCCCAGCACCTGTGCAGCAGCAGCACCTGGGCCCTGCAGGCACATCCCCCAGCCCCGGCAGGGCCTGCCTGTCCCCCTCGCCGCCCAGCCCCTGGGCAGGCCGGAGGTGAGGCGTGGTCAGCAGGCCCAGGGCAGGGTGGCCGCCCAGTGCCCCGGGAGCTGCACGCTGCAGCTGCCCCGGCTGCCCGCTGCCTTCCTGGCCCCTGAGCCCAGGATGCGAGGATGGCCAGACCGTCTCTGGCAACCGTGGTGCCTCTGGGCCCCGAATGCCTGCGCCCCTTCACCCGGGAGTCCCTGGCGGCCATAGAACAGCGGGCAGCGGAGGAGGTGGCGCGGCAGGAGCGGAACAAGCAGATGGAGATTGAGGAGGCCGAACGGAAGCCACGCAGCGACCTGGAGGCCGGCAAGAACCTGCCCCTTATCTATGGGGACCCCCCGCCGGAGGTCATCGGCATCCCCCTGGAGGACCTGGACCCCTACTACAGCGACAAGAAGGTCGGGGCCTGGGAGGGCTCCCTCTGTCTGTCGTCTGTCTGTCCGTCCCCAGGCCTCACGGGCTCTCTTCCCGCCTCAGACCTTCATCGTGCTCAACAAGGGCAAGGCCATCTTCCGCTTCTCGGCCACGCCTGCCCTCTACCTGCTGAGCCCCTTCAGCGTCGTCAGGCGCAGTGCCATCAAGGTGCTCATCCACTCATATCCTGCCCGAGTGGGGAGACGCGGGGCTGAGGGGTGGGCGGGCCGGGGTGCTCTGGGCCAGGGGGCCCTCTGCCCACCTCCCCTTCCCACCTGCTCCCTCACTTTCCTTGACGCCACCCACGCTGTTCAGCATGTTCATCATGATCACCATCTTGACCAACTGTGTGTTCATGACCATGAGTGACCCGCCTCCCTGGTCCAAGGACATGGAGTAAGTCCCCACCCTCCCAAGCCCCCAGCCCTGGGACACGGCCCATCTCAGGTGTCTGCGCCTCTGAAGATGCTCAGAGTGACACTGCTCTTGTCTTCCAGGGAGAGGCACACGGGCACTGTGGCCCTCGGCGACCCTTTAAGCCCCCAGGGCAGCATACACTATCACTGTCACCAGTGTCCTCAGCCCCCTGGGTGGCATATTTCAGTTCTGTGGCCCTCCCTTCTGGGAAGTCTGTCATTGCCACACACACCCCTGCCCGGGTGACATGCCCGGCCCTGGCTGGCCCTCTCCCCGCCAGGTACACCTTCACAGGGATCTACACCTTTGAGTCCCTCATCAAGATGCTGGCCCGAGGCTTCTGCATCGATGACTTCACATTCCTCCGGGACCCCTGGAACTGGCTGGACTTCAGCGTCATCATGATGGCGTGAGCAGGGGCCCACATCCTGAGGCTGGGGGTTGGCGGGGCCAAGCCTCAAAGAGGGCAGCAGACTGGGCCGACCCTCGCAGAGGGTGGACTGCAGGGGCCATCGGTCGGTTGTGCAGATAATGAGCTGTGCAATTCTAGGAGCCACCACTCCCAGGGGCCGGCTCGGAAGTTGTCCTTTTTTTTTTTTTTTTCCTTTTCCCCTGATAACTTCACAGTAAGAAACTGTCCTGATGTCCCCTCCACATACCACAATGACCTTGACCCACAGGGCAAGCTGGGCTATCCTTGCCACCCCCATTCCCCAGCGGCAAAGCTCCCGCACTGTCCTTCCCAACTCTTGGGCCCCAGTAGGAACCTCAGGGGTGTCTGGCCCGCCCCCAACCCCTCCGTGGTTCCCCAATTCCTTGGGAATCCTCATCCCAGGCCTGGAGAGGCCCTGACTTCTGCCCCACCACCAATCCCAGGCTCTGATGCAGTCTCCACCCCAACCCCCACCCAGGTACCTGACGGAGTTTGTGGACTTGGGCAACATCTCAGCCCTGAGGACCTTCCGGGTACTGCGGGCCCTGAAAACCATCACAGTCATCCCAGGTACTGGGGAGGCACAGGGACCCTCTGCCTGAGCCAACAGGCCGCCCGCCATGCCCGGGCCTGGAACCTGACACTCCCATTCCAGGAGCCTGAGCCAGGGTCACAACACTCCCGGGCTGGTGTTTGTGTGGGACCCACAGCAAAGCCTGGACACAGGGGCCTGCACGGCCAGAGGGCAGCAGGGGCAGGAGGAGCATCTGGGAGGCAGCAGCAGAGCAAAGGTGGCTGAGGGCACAGGCTCTGCAGCCAGACTGCCTGGGTTCAGTTCTCGCCTCCATTGCTTCCTAACTTTGACCTTGGGCACGTGGCTAACCCCATCTGTGCCTCAGTGCCTTCCTTATCAGTAAAATGTGGATAATAATAGTAGGACTCATTGGGTCGTTTTAAGGATTAAATGCCTTAACTTCCATAAGGCGCTCACAGTCCCCTGCCCGTGGTGTGTGACGTATGAAGTAAGCAGACCGGGCAGCGCAGGGAGGGACACAAAGGGACTCAGTGAGGGAAGTGCCAGCCCTGAGAGCTCAATGAGGAGCGTCCCACACGCCCCCCGGGCTGCCCCACAGTAATGCACTGGGAAGCGGGAAATCAATAGAATCTGGATCATTCGAATCCTCGAAAAAGCACGTGGAGACACTGGAGATGGCTCGTGAAAGGAAAGAGAGGTGATGTGAAAGTCACGCAGCTCGGGCTCTGGACGGAGGGGAAATTGTTAGACCCGAATCTGAGAAAGCGCCTGAGTTCTCTCCTAGTCCAAATCCCCCTGACCGCAGCCAGGGAAGGGGAGGCCCAAGGGGGGAGGTGCTTCCCAAAGGCCACACTGCGAGGTGACCCCCGAGTCAAGGCCAGTCACCCTTCCCCTCTGCCAGGCCGCTGGCATCCCAAGAGGGTTGTTACAAGGAGGCTGCTGAGCGTTCGTCTCCTGTGTCAGGAGAAGAAGAGGAAGTGAACTCGTATCGAAGCGAGAGGTGCTACGATTAGTCTCAAGGAGGAAGTGTTATAATAGCTCTTCTGACAGAATCCAGCCCTGGAATTCTGCCAGTATTGTTTATGCCTCTGTCTGTCCAAGGAATGTAAGGATGGTTCAAGGTCAGTCTAGAGCTTCCCAGAACGAACCTTGCTGTTCCTTGGGTGTTGCTAGGCATTATAAGAAAAACGGTTCTGTGGTCAAATATGGTAAGGAAATGTAGCATTAAAGTTTTTTTTTAATTTCTGCACGCCTTTTCAGAGCCTTTGCTAGGATAATCCACAGAATGACTCTCCAAGAGCAGAATATAGAGCACAGCTTTTCCCAGACTTACCAACTGCCCTTTTCTAAGGGCCCAGCTTGGCTTCGTTTTCTGTAGAACACACTTTGGGAGTGCTCACCTAGTGACATTTATTAAGCTCTATCGTATGCCTTTGCGTTGCTCTGTTGGTCAGGCAACAGCCCGTCGAGTCTTTGTAGTCCGTTCTGCTGGTGGCTGAGGTTTTGTGGCAGTTGGAAGACTCGAGATGGCGGATGTGATCACAGAAGGGGGGTGGGTCATTTCAGAAGGCTTCAGGCAAGGAGCTGTCTACTAAGCCAAGACTTGGAGATGAGGAGGCAAAGGCTTGGTGGTGGGGGTCAGGGCATCCGTTGTCACCCTGCCCTGCCCACACTCGTACGCTGTCTGTGACCAGGTCTGAAGACAATCGTGGGGGCCCTGATCCAGTCGGTGAAAAAGCTGTCGGATGTGATGATCCTCACGGTCTTCTGCCTGAGTGTCTTCGCCCTGGTGGGGCTGCAGCTCTTCATGGGGAACCTGCGGCAGAAGTGTGTGCGCTGGCCACCGCCCTTCAACGACACCAACAGCACGTGGTACGGCAATGACACGTGGTACAACAACGACAGGTGGTACAACAATGACACGTGGTACGGCAACGACAGCTGGGCCAGCAACTACACCTTCGACTGGGACGCCTACATCAGCGACGAAGGTCAGAACGATGGGTGGGCCGGCGAGGGGGCCTGTCCCAGCCCCTAGAGCAGCCCCTGCCTCAGCTTTTTATGACACACATAGCCTGGCAAGAGCTGAAATCCAGCACTTACCAGCTTGTGTAACCTCTGACAAGTCGCTTGGTCTCCCGGGCCCTCAGAACCCTCACCTATAAAGTTGAGATAACACCTCCTCCAAGGGATAGTGTGACAAGGAATGCCAGATTGCTTTAAAGATCCTTAAACTCTCACGAAACAAAGCAATAGTCTATCATCCCTCTTCCCTACTCTGTGCAACCCTGTCCTCCTCCATCGCGCTGTGGGCTCACAGCCTGGCAGGGCCGCATGGATTCACACTCCCATGCTTCACAGGTGCACGCGCACACACACACACACACACACACACATTGTCACGCTGCCACTGTCAGTCTACACAGTGCCTTCTTGCAAATTAGGAAAAGGACCCCTTTCTTCACCCTGGCACCTGGATTCTGGCCCCTGCTCACCCCTTGGTCAGGCTCCTGTGCAAGGACACGGGAGCCCCATGCACACACACGCACGTCCCTCTGGCTCTGTCCATGTCCCTGCTGTGTCCTCACTTTACGCTCATGCTAGGCACTGTGCTGACTCCCCGCAGTGTCCCCACCCAGAGACCTTGGAACTTGGGGCCGTCCGCAGGGAGGGGGAAGGGGCACCCAGAGAATATCCATTTGGTGTGTGTGGAGCACACAGACGTGTCCCCAGGTGTGCAGTGGGTGCAGGTGCTCACGGTGTGTCCGAGGGGGTGACTTGCCTTCTTTGTGGCCTCTGACTCCCAAAGGGAACTTCTATTTCCTGGAGGGCTCCAACGATGCCCTGCTGTGTGGGAACAGCAGTGACGCGGGGTGAGTGACGCGAGCGGGTGGGATAGAGGTGCCCAGGGGTCTTGGATGATGGGGGCTGACTAGGGACAAGGCCCTGGGGTGGATGGGAGTGTGAGGAACACCTATGGGCATGGATGGAATCGTTTCCTATTTGGGCGACACAGGCAGGACTGAGGGATGTTTTTCCCTTGGGGTCCCCCATCTGTCCCCAGCTGGAGCTCTCCCCAGCCCCTAAAGCCATTCCCCAATCCTATCCCTAGGCACTGCCCCGAGGGTTATGAGTGCATCAAGACCGGGCGGAATCCCAACTACGGCTACACCAGCTACGACACCTTCAGCTGGGCCTTCCTGGCTCTCTTCCGCCTCATGACACAGGACTATTGGGAGAACCTCTTCCAGCTGGTACAGCCACCCCCCCCTCCCCACAGCCTCCTCAGGGCCTGATGGGGCCTCCCCCAGGCTGGCCAAGGCCCCTGCTGGGCCATCTCCTCCGTGAGACCCTCTCAGTGTCCCTACAGATACCGGTACCTGCCCAGAGCCCAGCCATGGCTGTACTTCCTCCCCACCTTTGCTTTAAGAGCTGAGGTCTGGGCCTGGTTCAGGCTTGGACCCAGGAACCCCTGGGCCTCATGGTAACCAGTAGGGCAGCTTAGAGATTCAGTTCTGCCCATACACAATCATTTAACTCCTACTGTTTGCAGGGCAGGAGTCTGGAGTGATAGTGCCTTCTGATCCCTGGTCACATTTCTAACACTGATGATGTTAATAACAATAACAACAATAATCACAGCTACTATTTGTTCAGCTCTTACTTGGTGCCAGGCGCTGTGGCAAAGCTAGGATTCAAGCTGACCCCAAACCCATGTTCACCAGTTTTCCATCCTGGCTCTCTGATCTTGGGATCCCTGACTGGGCTCCTCCGGGCTCTTTGAGCCAGGAGACCAGGAATGTCTGGGTCCCAAGTACATAGTTTGAGGTTCCCCAGAATGCCCCTGATTCTGCCTAGGATGGCCACAGCTGGCCTCAGAGGCCTGCAAGTCCCCAGGCTCTTAGGGAGCCTCTCTGCTTACCTGTCTGGACAATGGGTGCATGGAGAGGGCAGTGGGTGAAAGGGGGCAGGTGCCATGGGGTCCCTCTTCTTCTCCCCCCAAATCCCAGACCCTTCGAGCAGCTGGCAAGACCTACATGATCTTCTTCGTGGTCATCATTTTCCTGGGCTCCTTCTACCTCATCAATCTGATCCTGGCCGTGGTGGCCATGGCCTACGCCGAGCAGAATGAGGCCACCCTGGCCGAGGATCAGGAGAAAGAGGAGGAGTTTCAGCAGATGCTCGAGAAATTCAAGAAGCACCAGGAGGAGCTAGAGAAGGTCTGGACTCTGGGGGAGGAGGCCGAGGACCCAGGGCTCTCCCTGCCCTCAGCCTGGGCTGCTTGGCCACCGGCTGCTTGGTCTCTCGGGCAGGCTGAGGGTGACGGAAGGCATGGGACATTGCTGATATGGTGGCACCCAGGCAGTAGAAAGAGTATTTCCCTGCTCGGTGCCTCAGTTTCCCCATCTATAAACAAGAAATCTAGGGTAGTTAAACCTGAGGTACCTTTCAGCTCAAATGCCTCTGTTTTTGTGATTCTTTCCAAGCGCCACGTGGGTCCACACAGAGGGAGGGGCAGTCCTGAGTAGGCCTTGGGAGTACTGCTCATTTCTCATGAAGGGCGTCAGAGTTGAGGGTCTTCAGGGCTAAGAGTCCTCAGTCACTTTGGTCCCTACCCTGTCACCTCCCGCACCACCACCAAGGTTGGCCCCTTCCCCACCTGCACCAGGTTTGACACAGGCCAAGGAGAGGGGGTGCCACCCTGCAGGACTTGGGAGGGGGCTCAGTCAGCCCATCTGCTGGCTCAGAGTGGGACCTCGTGCCCAGCCTCCTCTCTGGTCTACAGGCCAAGGCCGCCCAGGCTCTGGAAGGTGGGGAGGCAGATGGGGACCCAGCCCATGGCTGCAATGGCAGCGTGGACACATCGCCCGGGGAGAAGGGAGCCCCGAGGCCGAGCGGCAGCGCAGACAGCGCCATCTCGGACGCCATGGAAGGTGAGTGCCCTGCGCCCCTGTGCCCACGCTGGCCCCTGAGGATAGGGTGAGACCTGGCTGCACCCAGCTTCAGGAGGACAGTAACTTAATATTGGCATAGAAGAAATGGCTGTGATAAATATAGTTCTGCCTTAACCTGGCCCGCTTCTAGCTGCGAGGCCAGGCCACTGTGGGAATTGGTGCTTCCGGGAGGGCCTCGGGGGCTGCCAAGGCGGTGGGGAGGGACAGGCTAACAATACCAGCCCAAAGACCCGGTGTTCCGGAAACTGGACATCCTGTTCCTCGAGTGTTTCTCTGGGTAAAAGTTAAAGGGCAAAGGTCAAACTCTGCCCAGGTAGAGTCACAGACTCCGCCCAGCCCCTGGGCCACCCCTCAAGTTTCAGGAGAAGAATCAGGATGCTGTCATGAGGGCCGTGTGGATGGACGCACACAGGGAGGGAGGGGTGGAAGGATGGCAGGCTGAGAGCTTATGGGGGGAAAGAGACAGACAGATGCAAGGATGGATGGGAGGGAGGACAAGAAGGGAGGGACAGAGAAGCGCAGGAAAGACAGACTAGGGAGGGAGGGAGGGGGGAAGGAAGGAACTCTGACCCAGAGAAGAGATCTGGCTCCCTCCTCAGGCCGCTTGCCTTGTGCCAGGGAGCTGGGGTCCTACAGGACTGTGCAGCCCTCTAGGGGGCATTATGTCACCTGACTCTATGGCAGATGTCCAGGTGTCTGACCAGAGAGTACCCCAGGGAGTGCTGGGCAGGGCTGCCCAAGGAGGCCTCCAAAGTCAGCCATTGCTGGGACCATCACGGAAAGGTTCAGGCCTCAGACACTACCTGGGGCACCTGCCACAGCCTTTGAGAAAGGTTCAGCATGCTGATTGCTGATGGGGCTAGGGGTCAGCTGCCCCAGCCCTGGGGCAAACCCAGGGTCCCCATAGGGCTGCCACCTGCCCCAGTCCATTTTCTCTACCTTTGAAACAGGAGGCGCTAACAGCATCTGCCTCATAACCTTGCGTGATGAGTAAATGAGATCACTCCGGGCCAAGGGCTCTCCTGTAGGCCACGGAAGCCAGGTGGAGAAGGAGCCTCATCCCATGGTCCTTGCAGAGCCCCCATGGCTTTGGGGTGGCAAGAACAGAGGGTGTTTCCAGAAGGCCACTCTGGTGGCAGAGGATGGACTGACTGGGGACAGTTTGGAGGGGCTGGCATTCTGGCAGTGGAGTGGGAGAGCCCTTAGGGGGATCTCAGACTGCGCCCCAGTGGCACCGGCCAGCAGCGTGTGGCCCTGGGACCCAAGCCCCTGCAGCGGCCTCCTACCTCTCCCTGGGGAGTCTGGGACTCAGCCAGAGATCAGGGCATCTCACCTGCCAGGCTCGCTGCCCTGGGGGCTGGTAGAGGGTGGGAGTCCAGCCCAGCTCCGTGAGTGGCAAGGCTTTGGGGTGGGGGTGGGGTGCCAAGTAGGCGGGGCTTGGGGAAAGGTTCTCTGTGGAGGTCAAGGGGTGTGGGGCCTTGGAGTAGGGCTTTGAGGAGGCGTGGCTTCAAGGGGTGGGGTGTGTGGCCCAGTTTAGGGGTGGGCCTTGAGGTGATGCACTGAGAGGTAAAGGAGCTTGGAATGGGCCTGGCTGGGGGTTGCAGTGTTGAGATGTGGAGCACTAGGGGGTGGGGCTTGGAAGGTGGGACCAGGAATCTGGGCAGAGCAGGGGTCACATGGGGAGAGAATCTTCATCAGGCACCTGTCACAACCCCGCTCCCAGAGCTGGAAGAGGCCCACCAGAAGTGCCCACCATGGTGGTACAAGTGCGCCCACAAGCTGCTCATATGGAACTGTTGCGTGCCATGGGTGAAGTTCAAGACCATCATCCACCTGATCGTCATGGACCCCTTCGTGGACCTGGGCATCACCATCTGCATCGTGCTCAACACCCTCTTCATGGCCATGGAACATTACCCCATGACGGAGCAGTTTGACAACGTGCTCACTGTGGGCAACCTGGTAGGGAGGGGACAAGGGGACAGGGTGGCCCTTGGGGGACAGGACGGGAGAGGGACGGCAGGGCAGTGGGGCTGTGTGGAAATGTGGGGCACTACTGGGGGCCATATGTGGACAGCTGGGGTCATTCTCCCAGCATATGGGGGCATGAGCTGATGTACAGGGAGGTACGTGGGCTGATCTAGGGCTGTGGTTCCCAACCCCTGGGCCGAGCACTGGTACCAACCTGTGGCCTGTTAGGAACCAGGCCACACAGCAGGAGGTGAGCGGTGAGCGAGCAAACCTTCCTCTGTATTTACAGCCGCTCCCCGTCGCTCACGTCACTGCCGGAGCTCCGCCTCCTGTCAGATCAGCGGCCGCATTAGATGCTCATAGGAGCGGGAACCGTACTGTAAACTGCGCACACAAGGGGTCTAGGTTGCACGTTCCTTATGAGAATCTAACACCTGATGATCTGAGGTGGAGCTGAGGCGGTGACGCTAGCGCTGGGGAGCGGCTGCAAATACAGATTATCATTAGCAGAGAGGTCTGACTATACAACAAATGGAATGTGCTTGAATCATCCCGAAACCACTAACCCCCTCCCCCCGCCATCTGTGGAAAAATTGTCTTCCATAAAACTGGTCCCTAGTGACAAAAAGGTTGGGGACTGCTGATGTAGGGCATGTAGAATTTTGGCTTCAGGGTATTTGGGGGCAGGGAGAGTGGGGTGAGGTGCTGGGCTTCTTAGGATCAGGGCTCCTGCGCATCTGGGGTGCCCTGGGGTGGGGTGGGGAGTGTGGGTGTGGAGATGTGGGTGGGGGGCTGGCCGACAAGGCTCTCCACTTCTGGAGGTTGTCATTGGGCCTGAAAGGAGCCAAGGGACCTGGCAGTGGGGCATATCGCCACGCGCGCCCAGGCCCAGGAAGCCCCAGGGAACAGTGCCCACCCCTCGCCCATTTCTCCAGCTTGCGGGTGACCAAGCGGGCTCCCTTGTCCTGCTCTTTCCTGCTCTGCTATTGTTGACACACGCTGATCCGCCCGCTTATCCCGGCCCATTAGGAGCATTATCACCTCGTTGCCAGCCCCAGTGGAGCCTGACAAAGGGAAAAAGCCGCCTCCTCCTCCAGCCCCGCCCCGCCCTTCCCAATTCCTCTTGCAGTTTTTCCTGGATGGCAAATGGGCAGATGTTCCCCAAACCCTGAGGGCGAGGGGAGCCCAGGGAGAGTAAGATGTGGGCCTCGGGGCAGGACCAAGGCTGGGTGGGTGGCACGAGAATCAGACCCCGGACTCCCCAGCCTTCGAGCAGGCACGTCTATCCTTTAGAGGTGCCCGAGGCAGCCGTGGCCGGGCCGGAGGGGCAAGGGCGTGCTCTGGACTCGTGGCACAGCTGCTGGGTGTGCGTGATAGGCCAGGCCCGCCTGCCTGCCTGCCCACCCCCTGCCCACACTGTGCTGCTGTCTGGGCACCTGCTATGGCCAGGGACAGCTTCTGGGAGGGGCTCAGCATGTGCCCGGGCAGGCTGCAGACCCAGGCAGCTGGTGCCTGGCAGGAGAGGGGGTACCCAGGGATCTTTCAGGGACTATGCAACCCTCAGACCCCTATGTCCGAGGTTGGTGGGAGGCAGCTCTCGCCTTTTCGTTGGTTTTGCCCTTTGGGGCACCTGCCCTAGACATTTGAGTCCACCAAGATCTGCTGGGCCCCAGTGGAGAGGCTTTAGGGCAGAGAGGCTGGAGGCTGAACTGAGCCCCTGAGACCTGGACTTGAGACGAGACTCATTCCCTTGCGGGTGACATGACTGAGAGCCAGCTGTTAACTTCACTGAGCCTCAGTTTCTCATCTGTGCAACCAGCGTGATAGTCCCTCCCAACATCGTACAGACTGGGACACCAAAGAGATCACGATGTGACCCACAGAGGGCTCTAAATGTTGAATATTATGGTTGGGTTGAGGCCCCAAGAAGTTAAGCAGTTATGACTGCTCACAGTCACAAGGCCAGGAGTGGATGGGACAGGTCTCTGGGTCACACCCACCTCTGCCTCCTGTCCCTCCCTCACATACACACACACAGGCCACGGGGCCCACTGCCTGCCCCTCTCAGGGCTCTGGCCCCTCCCCCTTGGCCCCCACAGCCTCTCCCAGGAGGTGCGAGTGGGGTGGGGGACTTCCACAGCCCTGGGATCCCTGAGGCTCTGTGACAGGGACCCCACCCCACCCTGCAGGTCTTCACGGGCATCTTCACAGCGGAGATGGTGCTGAAGCTGATCGCCATGGACCCCTATGAGTATTTCCAGCAGGGCTGGAACGTCTTCGACAGCATCATCGTCACCCTCAGCCTGGTGGAGCTGAGCCTGTCCAACGTGCAGGGGCTGTCCGTGCTCCGCTCCTTCCGTCTGGTACTCGGGCCGGGGCTGACAAGGGGCTGGGCTGAGGACAGTAAGGAAGTGGGAGGAGAAACCTCGGAAGCCAGAGGGCTGGAAATGAGACCCCTCTGTCCTGTTCGTGCCACTTGTCCTCTCAGAACCTTTCTTAGCTGTAAGAGAGGGAGAAAAGGAGCCCTCCCTCCTTCTTCCAGGGCTGCCAGGAGACCACACTGGCATGCCCAGGACCCGACACCAGGTCTGATTCCTTAATTAATGACCTTGGGCAACAGTAGACCAGGGACTCCAGGACCCTAGTGCAGACCTGGAAACTGAGGCTCTGGAAGCTCATTAGGCATGAGATTGGGACTTCAGAATTAGTGTCTTTCCACCACCCCATAAGGAGCACTTTTATTATTTTTTAAATTTTATCATGAGACCTTTTGCACATGCACAAAGGTACAGAGAAAGGACAATGAACTTCCATGTACCTATCACCCAGCGCCAACAGCTGTCAGTGTTCCACAATTCTTATTTCATCTGTTCCTCCAATTTTTATTGGGGGGCCAATGTGTTAAAGCAAATCCCAACATACAGTTTCACCTGTAAGTACTTTAGTCTGTATATTTAACAGATAAGGACTTTTTTCTTTTTAATACATGAAGAACACAAGGTGGTGGTAGCTTATGACATGCCCATTTAACAGAGAGGCAAACTGAGGCCTCAGATCACTCAAGGAAGATGGGTTTGAGCTACTGCAAACTGTTCTTTCTCCTACGGCTGGGGCTGCCTTGGGTTGGGCCAGTGGTCCCCGGGCCTCATTCGCCCCTGCCCTCCCCGACCCCACCCCACAGCTGCGGGTCTTCAAGCTGGCCAAGTCGTGGCCGACGCTGAACATGCTCATCAAGATCATCGGCAACTCGGTGGGGGCGCTGGGCAACCTGACGCTGGTGCTGGCCATCATCGTGTTCATCTTCGCCGTGGTGGGCATGCAGCTGTTCGGCAAGAGCTACAAGGAGTGTGTGTGCAAGATCGCCTCGGACTGCAGCCTGCCCCGCTGGCACATGCACGACTTCTTCCACTCCTTCCTCATCGTCTTCCGCATCCTGTGTGGGGAGTGGATCGAGACCATGTGGGACTGCATGGAGGTGGCCGGCCAGCCCATGTGCCTCACCGTCTTCCTCATGGTCATGGTCATCGGCAACCTGGTGGTGAGTGAGGCCGGCCACACGGCTCCCTGCCCTCGCCCAGGAAGGGTGCAAGACACGCCCCGTTCCTTTACTTCCTTGGCTTTGGGCTGCTGTCCGAGGGCCGTTCCCCTCGTAGGCTGAACTGCATGAAATCGCTGATATTTCACTATTTTCTATTCCCTCTGCCTCTCCTCCCCAAAATGGCAGTTGCATGTGGTTTAGCAAAGTGGTTCTCAAATTTTAACTTGCTTAAGAAATCACCTGGGAGTTTCTTAAGCCACAGATTCCTGGGCCCCACCCCCCAGAGAATCTGATTCAGCAGCGCTGGGCTGGGGCCTCTAAACCTGCATTTGTGACAAGCTTGAGGGGGCTGGTGCCGGCCCAGGGACCAGGCTGTGAGCAGCAGTGCGGAAACCTGGCCTTGAGGAAATTAACATGGTAACAAGTCAAACAGACCCCTGTTCCAATCCTAGCTCCTTCGCCGTTGTCTGTGTGACCTTGAACTAATTACTGCTCCCTGGCTGGGCTGAGTTCTCTGTCACGCAGAAGAAAAATATTAAGTACCTCATGGGGTCGCTGGGGAGACTGAGCACCGCAGTGTGCAGAAAGGCACCTCATGAGTGGGACCAGGACCCCTGCGCCTCCCGGCCTTCCCCTCCCCCCCCCCCCAACCTCCTCTGCTCTGGGCTGTGGGTCCAGGCTCTCAAACAGAAACTCAGGGACAGGCGTTGGGAGAATGCAGGGATCCTGCCACTTTCTGTGGCTCGGGGATTGGCGTGCAGGGCTGGTGCAGGGCCGGTACACAGTGGAGGGCCAGGGGCACGGGCCATGGCCAGCCCACCAGCATTTCTGCGGCGAGGGCCTGTGGAAGTGTCTCTCCTCACCCTGCTAACCCCGATTCCTCCCCTTCATGCTGTGCCAGCTGTCCCCTGTGGTGGCCGGCGCTGCCCCGGGCAACAGGGGGTGGGAAGACGCCTGTCCCCACGTTCCGAAAAGGCCTGTGGAATCCTTGAGCTGCCAGCTCAGCGCTTCTCAGATATCGCTGAGCTCCTGCTGGGGGCAGGGGTGGCTGGGGGAGGGGGTGTCACCTTGGCCAGAGGAGGACACCAGGGGACAGCTAGAGAGGAGAACCCAGGCCTGCTGTCCCTGAGAGGAAGGTCTTAGGGAGCGGGAGGAGAGAGAGAAGATGGTGCCTGGGCCCAGCTTTGGGCAGGATTGGGGTGGAGGGTAGCAGGCCCTCAGCAGTAGTGTGTGGATGTGCATTTAAGGGCCTGGAGGTGACCAAGTCTGCAGGGGGTTTCTGTCTCTGTGCATAGAAACTCAAAAATGTTTCACCGCCCACCTTGCCACTTACTGACTGGGAAACCTTGAGCAAGTTATTTAACCTCTTTGGGCCTTGGTTTTCTCATCTGGAAAATGGGGATGATGATGGTGAAGACGTGCTTCACTGGGTGGTCGTAAGGATTGCGTGACACACGTCCAGTGCTTAGCAAAGCGCTTGGCTCACACGGCCAGGGAAGTTCAGATGTTCCAAGCACGCGGGAGGGGCCTTGGCAGTTGAGGTCCCAGACATCGGTCCCAGACGCTCCTGTATTGGTGTTGGGCTCATGCCATGTGCCAGTCCCTGCACAAAGGGCTTTACCAGCATTGTCCCCAATCCTCTCAACACCCTGTGAGGCAGGTAATGGCATCTCCGTACTCTCGGGAGGCCCTGCCGGGAACCACACAGTTAGTGAGAACTACGCCAGGACTAGAACCCGGGTCTGCACAACTCCAATAACGATGACGTCCATAATAGCAACGTCAGAATAATGACGTCAACACCAGCAACCACGATGGTGACTGCTGGCATTTATTTAGTATCTACCTGGCATTCCGAGCACTTTGCACGTTTTCATGCAACTCCACGATCACGTGTGCTGTTTTATCTGTTCTATAGATGAGGAAGTAGAGGCTCAGGGAGGTGAATTGGTAATGTTTGCAGGATTTGAGCCCCAGCAGTCTGGCCCCAGAGTCTGGAACCGCTGCTCGGCACTGCCTCTGTGTGGGTGTCACCCCCTATTGCTCGCACCCCCCACACTGACACCCGTTTCCAGCCCAGCTCTGTGGCTCTCCCAGTTTGCTCAGAGGGAGTGGGCTGGCCCACGGAGGCAGCACCATCAGCTCCTTGGGCATTGTCCCTTCCCCCAACCCAGGCCTTGGGCATTGTCCCTCCCTCTGACCCAGAGAAACAGGTGTCTGCCAGAGGGCACCAGGGCACCCTGCCAGGGAGTGTGGGGACCTGTATGCCCTATGCCCATGGCACTTGGTCACTTCCTCTGAGTTACTGTGAAGAAGAAGAGGAAGTGACTAGGGCATAAGTAACCCACTACACAGAGCCCCCAGGGAGCATGATGTTGGCCTCCCTCCCCTCCCCCACCCTCCCCCTGGCCCGAGGCGGCTATTTCTGTCTTAGGCAGGAGCCGTGTGCAAACCCTGCTGATCCAGAGAGCAGCTAATTCCCATCTCAGATGTGTTTCTGGCAACTGGATGCCTCCTCCTAAGAGAGGGAAAGACCAGTACATTTTGGTGGAGGGCAAAGGCAGAGAAGTCGCTAGGGGACATGGTGGGACAGGGAGTGGAAAGCCCCCTCACACCAGCACATTCTCTCAAAGAGGGTTTTAATATATTTTTTAAAGATATTATGTTACATAATTAACGTAGCATAGTGAAGATGGTGACTAGAAGAACTTGGAGGACGCTGGTGACGGCCAGTAGGAAACACATGGAGGAGATGACCGAAGGTGGCAGGTCCGCAAGTGTAGGCTCCCCTACCCCTGCATGTCCACTCCCACCCCTAGCCCTGCCCAGGCCCCCACAGTAAGAACCTGGCTATGCCATTGGGTGACAGGAGCCAGGACCCACCCACCCCCATGCCAGGCTTCACCTTCCACCTTTCCCCCACTGCCCAGGGACAGGTGGACCAATGGAAGGGAAGGCCACCACTGTGAACCTCCATTCACATTGCTGCCATTCACATTGTAGTCTAAGTGAGTGATGCCCTCAAAAGTTGTGCAATGACTAGAAAGAAGCGTGGGTTCTAGTCCTGGCCATGCTGTATGTCCTAGGGCAAGTCACTCCACCACTCTGGAACACAGTTTCCTCATCTATAAAATGCTGAGCTGGCCTTGCAGTTAATCATGCTCTTGCCTACATCTTGTACAGCTTTCTGTTCCTGTGCACATGGTAACAGCCGACGTGTGTGGAGTGCCTCCTGTGTGGATCAGTTAATCCTCACAACCATGTGACAAGTGCTAGAATCATCCCTGTTTTACAGATGAGGAAACTGAGGCACAGAGCAATGGAGCACATTGCCTCAGGACACACAGCTAGTAAACTGGGGTTCAGCCAGGTAGCACGGTTTCAAAACCTGCGCACCCCAGTCTCTGCTGCCACCCACACCCACAGGATTGTACGTGTCTGATCGCCTGTCTGACTCTCCTGGGCTGGGAGCCCCCTGAGGCCACTCACTCAGTGACAGGGCTCAGTAAAGGCCTGTCTTCTGGAAAATAAGAGGAGGTGACCTGGGGGGAAGAGTGGCGGCCTCTTACTTAGGGCCCTTTCAGTAGGGATGTGGGAAGAGAACCAAGAGTAGGTGAAGAAGGGAACCCCCAAGGGGAGAAAGGGGGTGAATAGCAGAAGGTCAAGTGCCCCTTCCAGGGAAGCAGGGGACAGGCATCTGAGCAGTGGGGAGCACAGGCTCTGTTAAAAGTCCCATTTAACAGATCAGGAAAAGAAGGCTCAAAAGATAAGGTTCCCAGTGAGCCCTGGAGCCCTGGTCTTTTCTCTGCACCCTCCGGAGGTGGAGGTAAAGGACGATCCACGGAAAGAGCCCCTGTCCCCTGAGTGGGTCTTCCCAAGCCCTGCCTCTGCCTTGGGCAGCAGAGTCCTCTCATGTGCCCAAGCCTCAGTTTCCACATCTGCAGAGTGGGTGATAATAACTGTGCTCACCTCCACAAGCAGTCGTGAGCCTTCCATTAGGTGACATTCCTTTCAATACCCAGCATGTGGTAGTTCCTATCTACAGCCCCAGGGACCCTTGTGCCGGCTGAAGGTGGCACCGTCAGGGCCCCAGAGGCTGAAGTGAGGCTCCCCGGCCCCTGCCCCCAGGTCCTGAACCTGTTCCTGGCTCTGCTGCTGAGCTCCTTCAGCGCTGACAGCCTGGCGGCCTCGGACGATGACAGCGAGATGAACAACCTGCAGATCGCCATCGGGCGCATCAAGTGGGGCGTCGGCTTCGCCAAGGCCTTCCTGCTGGGCTTGCTGCATGGCAAGCTCCTCAGCCCCAGCGACATAATGCTCAGCCTCGGGAAGCCCGGGGGCGCAGAGGAGGCTGGAGAGGCCGGGGAGAGCGCCCCCGAGGACGAGAAGAAGGAGCCGCCGCCCGAGGAGGACCTGAAGAAGGACAATCACATCCTGAACCACATGGGCCTGGCAGATGGCCCTCCCTCCAGCATCGAGCTGGACCACCTGAACTTCATCAACAACCCCTACCTGACCATACAGGTGCCTATCGCCTCCGAGGAGTCCGACCTGGAGATGCCCACGGAGGAGGAAACCGACACTTTCTCGGAGCCTGAGGACAGCAAGGTGAGCCAGGGCTGGGGCTCAGATGGACCAGGCTTCAAATTCTTGTACGACCTTGAGCAAGTCACAAATCCTCTCCAAGCCTCAGTTTCTCCATCTGTAAAATGGGAGCGGTGCCCCATGCATGGCTGTGTTACGAGATGCAGTGTGTGAAGCACACAGCAAGCACTGCATAAATGTCGGCTGTTATTACGGTTATTAGTCTGGTTATTATGATTGGCCCTGCCCATCTGGATACTCTGGTCCCCTCTCCTCACTCCTGTCCCAAAACCACATTTGGGCTACTCTCACCAGCAGGTGGCACCCTTGGACAGGATGCTTTTACCTGGGGCCCCTCAGCTCCAGGACTGGGACCCAGAGGCCTCCCTTAAATGCCCCTCTGGGGGTGAAGTCCCTGCTGAGTCCTTGCATGCCGTTGTCATCTATTTCTGCCTGACCCCACCTGGGGCTTCTCCCCACTTCCCAGGGTGGGCTCGGGTGCCAGGCCCGTGTGGGGGACTCTGAGGAGAGGAGCTGGGGGCCAACGGGAGTTGGGGACAAGGAGAGCAGAGAGCAGAGGGACAGTGTCCAGGCAGGAGCCCGCGTGGGGGCTGCTGCTGCGTTCCGATGCCTCTCCCCACCTCTGCCCCTCTCCTGGTGTTGAAGGGACTGGAACACGGTGGCGGTCACCCCCAGCAGCTGGGGCTGAGGCTGGGGGCCTGCCTGGGCCTCCAGGGGCGCTGACTCTGAGGCCCCATCACCACTGCCCAGTTCTGGGCCTGGCTGGGTGCTGGAGCCTGATGAACTTTGCCCTGAAAGCTCTTGACTCCTTATTCCCCCCCAAATATGTGGCACACTGACTGACCAGGGGGGCTGGTGCCTGCCGAGCTATAAATACCCAGGAAATGTGGCACCGACCTCGACCTCGGTATGAGACACGGGTGGGGGAGGGCTGGAGAGCACTCGGGTGCAAGGCAGTGCCCGGTCAGGGGCCTGGGCCCTCTTTCCAGGGGGACAGGCATGGCACTTGGGGGGGTTGAGGGAGTTGGGGTGCACATTTGGTGCAAGCAGCTCAGTGGATGCCCTGGCTGACCTAATGCTCTGTGCCTCAGTTTCCCTGTCTGTCAACTGAGAACAAAGACACCCTGTTTTCTGGTCACTACTCTGGATATGGAGCTCCCCCTGCAAGCTGCCCTCTCTTTCTCTTCAGGGCCGCCCGCACCTCCCCAAACGCCACCATGCAGGGGTCCCCTTGCGGAGTAGACGCTGGGGCCAGGAAGCAGGCCTGGAACTGCCCCAGGAGGGGGGAAAAAGCCTGGCTGGGCCGGAGCACCGGCCTCCCCCACCCGCCCCCACACTGATCAGGTTCCCTTGGCGCTGGACCCGGGTTTTGGCTGGGGAAAATTTTCCACCCTTTCTGGATTCCTCCGCCAAGCGGACCCTGGGAGTGGGAAGGCTCAGACCCTGGGGGCACCACCTGCCGTCCTCTGTGGGCTGTGGCAGCCCCAGTTCCATCCCAGCCCCTCCGGACCCCTGCCCCCTCAAAAGCACCCCCGGCCTCTGATGCCTCTGCTGGCGCCCTTCCCGCTCCCTCCCAGCCTCCTCCCCACCCCAGGCCCTCAAATGCCCCTTCCTCAGCCCTGCCCACTCCAAATGTAAGTGCCATAAGGGCAGGACGCACGCTGCCTTGCTCCCTGGGTTTCTTCTGCACAGGACACGGTGCCAGTTCGATAATCCTGGGCTGAGTGAATGAATGAATGAATGAATGAATGAATGAATGAATGAATGAATGCATTTGCTACACGCCCTCTTCCTCCTTTCCCTCCTGGTCTCCCATCCTGCCCCACCTGGTACCTGACCCTCTGGTCCCCGCAGAAGCCGCTGCAGCCCGTCTACGATGGCAACTCTTCCGTCTGCAGCACGGCCGACTACAAGCCCCCCGAGGAGGACCCCGAGGAGCAGGCCGAGGAGAACCCCGAGGGGGAGGAGCCCGAGGAGTGCTTCACTGAGGGTGAGGGCGCCCCCACCGCCCAGCAGCCCCAGCCAGGGGCCAGGCCACAGGGGACAACGCAAAGCACACAGGCCTTCCCCTGACGCTGCCCCGCCCCGCCCCGCCCGAGCCAGCGCACCTCCGGGCCTCGAGCCTGTGCAGGGGCCCACAGCAGCACCCTTAATGCAGGCCTGGCTCTCAGCAAACGCTCAGGAGTGCAAGTGTCATTTCTTGGGACGCCTCTCCCCCTCCCCCTCCTCCTCTTCAGGGAGAGAGGCCTGCCCAGCCCTTCAGTTGACAGCCCTGGGGAAACTGTCGTGGTCCAAAGGGCCTAGGCTGTGCGGAGTGGAGCTGCCTGGGCGAGGTGGGGGTGGGCACAGCTGAGAGTGGCAGTGCCTGGGCTGGTGGCTGGAGCCCCTGTGTTTGGAGGCCTTTCCTCTACATGCCCATCCGTTGACACGTTGGGAGAGCAGCCTGTGGAGGGAGGCGGTAGGAGCCATGGGTCTGGGGGCAGCAAGGTGTGGGCTGTAGAGGGGCATCCTGGGAGCCGCGGGAACAGGCTGACCGTGTACCCTGCCCCCGCCCTCCCGCAGCCTGTGTGCAGCGCTACCCCTGCCTCTATGTGGACATCTCCCAGGGCCGCGGGAAGAAGTGGTGGACCCTGCGCAGGGCCTGCTTCAAGATCGTCGAGCACAACTGGTTCGAGACCTTCATTGTCTTCATGATCCTGCTCAGCAGTGGGGCCCTGGTAGGCACCCCCTGGGGGATGGGACAGTGGCATGTGCCAGGCCCAAAGCAGGCCCTCCCGGGGGCCCCCTCCTCTCCACACAGGGAGGGACCTGGCTGGGACAGTCCCGGACCCTGAGAATCCTAAAGGACCTTACCTGCACTTCCAGGATATGTTTCTTAACAGGACAGAGGGGCCTCCTTTGCTCTGTGGGCACTGGCTAGTGTGCACCCCTGGCTGGTAGGGGCAGGAGGGCCCTGGGAATTGGGGTTAAGTGGGGGGCAGGACTCAAGATGTGTCGCTATGACCCCCCAGGTAGATGACCGAGATTTGCTGCTATGAGGCTTGGGAAGGGGAGCTGGGAGGCTTCTCCCTGGCGGGAAGCACTCACCCTGCGATGGGCAGGGGAGTCTGGGAGGTGCCCACAGCCTTCCCCCTGGGCTGGGCCCCCATGGCAGACTCCTGGGAGCCAGGAGCGTCAGGCAGGGAAGGGGATGTGGCTGCTGCCCAGCCTGCCGGACCCTAGCCACCCAGTGCTGCTGGCGCCCCCAGGCCTTCGAGGACATCTACATCGAGCAGCGGCGAGTCATCCGCACCATCCTAGAATACGCTGACAAGGTCTTCACCTACATCTTCATCCTGGAGATGCTGCTCAAGTGGGTGGCCTACGGCTTCAAGGTGTACTTCACCAACGCCTGGTGCTGGCTTGACTTCCTCATCGTGGACGTGAGTCCGCCCCAGCCCTGGCCCCGCACCCAGATCCAGAGGCTACCACTGTGGCTGTGGACCTCAGGAAGCCCAGGCCTGAGTGGCAGGGCCTGCCCAAGGCCACAGCAAGATCCAGACCCCAACCCAGCTTCTCAGACATGCAGCTGCCCAGGGAGGGGACAGAGGCTCGAGAGACCTTCTTTTCTCCTACAGGAGAGGGAGGCCTTGGGACCAAGATGACGTGTGGGAGGGTTCCTTAGGCTGCCGGCCAGTGGGGGTAGGGGATGCTCACATCTTCCTCGGTGGGCTCACCGCCTGCGCCTGCAAGGGAGGAGGCAGGCATGTCCCTCCCGTTTGCTGCCATCCCCATCTCACTGATGACTCGCTGAGGAGGAGCCCAGGCTCCTGTGGGTACGGGGTCAGGCCCCAGGGCTGCTCTTCCCACCAGACGCCAAACAGGACCCCCTACCAGCAGGGGCCTGAGGGAGACCACCAGGAGCCTGAGAACAGGAGGACCCCTGTGGCGGGCCCAGCCCCCAGGTCCATGTCCTTGGGCCTGGGGGAGGCCAGGGGCCCTGCGCCCACTGACCACCCCACCCTCCTTTGCAGGTCTCCATCATCAGCCTGGTGGCCAACTGGCTGGGCTACTCGGAGCTGGGACCCATCAAATCCCTGCGGACACTTCGGGCCCTGCGGCCCCTGAGGGCGCTGTCCCGATTCGAGGGCATGAGGGTGGGTGCCGAGGGGGCCTCTGGGGCGGGCTCTGGCTGGGGCAGCAGCCACAGGGCAGGGTGGCGGGTGCGTGTCTGCACTCCAGCCACCTCCCAGCCCCTGCCTGCCACACTCCCGCCTCTGCCCTCAGCTCCTCTCTGCACGGCAGGGGGCAGCAGAGGCTGCCACAGCTCCTAAGAGGTCCCCACACCAGGGAGAGGAGGAAGGAAGCCAGGAGTGTGTGGGGGTTTGGGGTGATTTAGGGGTAGCTTTATAGGAGTCTCTCCCCAACCTCAGGCTGGGACCCCCCAGGGCTCTGAAAATAAGCAAGTGGGAGGGTGCTTGCACCCCAGCTCTGAGCCCACCTGCCCCCCACCTCAGCTTAGGGTCATGGTCAGGGTCATGCACTTGTCAGTTTGGAGAAGGTCCCTTCAGGCCCTTGAGAGCAGCAGTGACAGGTAAACACGGGGCCTGGGCAAGACAAATGGGACTTCCCCGGAAGGGAGGTTGGCTAGAACAAGACCTACTCCCAAGGGACAAACCCCTGGAAATGGGCAGGTTGGCAGCAAGCTCTGCCCAGTGGCCCCTTCTGTTCATGCCAAGGCCAGCCAGGTGCTGGGCCCTCCGACCCCCAGAACCAGGGACCCCTCCCCTGCCCATGGCCACACAGCTGGCTGGTGCCCCAACCAGGAATAGAGCTACCCTGGGCACCACCAGGCTGTGCCACCCACTGTCTAGAGGTGATGGACTGGCTCAGGTTCAACCCAGACTGCAGAGTGAGGTGGGCCTGTGTGACCGGGGCTGGGGGGGGACAGGGCTCTGGTCCCGGGGTCCTGCTGCTTTGAAGACCCTAGTGGCCTCTTTTGTGTGCCTTGTCTGTCTCTGTGTCTCTGGTGCTATGAGCTCATGAGCGGGGACGGGTCACGTGGGATGAATTTCCTATGGGGGCCGAGGAAAGAGTGTTTGTCTCCTGCCTGGTGACCCGTGACCAGGCTGCTTCCAGAGAAGCCCAGCGCCCCCACTCTGGGCTGATGGCTCCAGCCAAGCAGAGAAGCCCTCCAGACCGCCAGGCCCGCAGCTCCCCTCCCTCCACATGCAGCCCGGCACAGGGCTTCTGCCCTCCGGGCCTGGCTCAGATTGGCCCTCCTCCAGGAAGCCCTCCCTGCATGACAGTGCTGGCTCTGCTCGGCCCCCCAGGCAGGATGCGGGTGGGGAGCCCCCTCTCCAAGGTGGGGAGAGGCTCTGGCAATGACCCCCTGCCCCCAGGTGGTGGTGAACGCCCTCCTGGGCGCCATCCCCTCCATCATGAACGTGCTGCTCGTCTGCCTCATCTTCTGGCTCATCTTCAGCATCATGGGCGTGAACTTGTTCGCCGGCAAGTTCTACTACTGCATGAACACCACCACCTCCGAGAGGTTCGACATCTCCGAGGTCAACAACAAGTCTGAGTGCGAGAGCCTCATGCACACAGGCCAGGTCCGCTGGCTCAACGTCAAGGTCAACTATGACAACGTGGGTCTGGGCTACCTCTCCCTCCTGCAGGTGGTGAGTGTGACCTGCAGCCCCTGCTGGGAACCGGGACGGAGGTGCTCACAGTCCCCCTCGTGGTACCTGAGCTCCCTGTCCCTCCTTGTCAGGGGAACACCCACCCTGCTCCAATGCTGTGGGACCCTGAGCCAGTGTCTAGGCCTCTCTGATCTCTAGGGGAGACCTCCAGGGAGGCCCAGGCTGGGCAGGGGAAGGAAACTCATGGATAATGGAAGCAGGGAGCAGCCCCCTCCCCTCACACCCCAACCACACTCTCTCAGGCCACGTTCAAGGGCTGGATGGACATCATGTATGCAGCCGTGGACTCCCGGGAGGTGAGTCGGGGTCGCTGAGGTGTGACTGGTGAGCGAGCCAGGACTCGGCCCAGAGAGAGATACCGAGGCACATTCTGCCCCTCCCGGCCCCGCCACGTAGCTTCCTCAGGGGGATCCCGAGACCAGGCAGCCCCAGGGTGGCTGGGTCCCACCCCTAGTGCTCTGGGGAGTGGAGAGAAGCTGGTATGTGTGCCTAGCCCCGCCTGTCCTGTGGCCCCTGCAGCAGGAGGAACAGCCACAGTATGAGGTGAACATCTACATGTACCTCTACTTCGTCATCTTCATCATCTTCGGATCCTTCTTCACCCTCAACCTCTTCATCGGCGTCATCATTGACAACTTCAACCAGCAGAAGAAGAAGATGAGTACCCAGCTCCGCCCTCCCCGGGCCTCCCCGGCCAGTCCCCTCACCTTCCCCTGCCCACTTACCACCATATGTTCACAAGTGCCACTGGAGCACCTGCTGTGCTGTCGCCGTCTGTGTGGTTGGCACAGCCAGCATGGGTCCCCATCCCACCAGGGGACTTCGAACAAGTGACCTGGCCTCCCTGAACCTCGGTTTCCTTATCTATAAAATGAGGTTGATGCAGTCCCTCATGAGTTCTCCCAAGGACGTGCAAGAGAGTGTTGGTCCCCTCCCTCTCTGGACCCTCAATCCCTCTCCGTCCCCTTCATTCCTCCATCTCTGGCCCCTCCAGGTCCCCGTCCCCCTTCCCACCAGGCCCCCGTGCAGGGGTGGGGCTGCCTTAATGGTGGTACCTGAGGGTAGGGGTCCTGGAGGCAGAGAAGGGGGACCCACACCCCAACCTTACGGGCCCTATCCCACTATACTTTGGAGGGAAAGACATCTTCATGACAGAGGAACAGAAGAAATACTATAACGCCATGAAGAAGCTTGGCTCCAAGAAGCCGCAGAAGCCGATTCCCCGGCCCCAGGTACCCCGGTCTGGGCCCTCGTCCTGCGGCCTGGACCAGGCTCCTGCCCGAGGGCACTGGTGGGGGTAAAACGCAGCCTGCTTCTGCCCACCAGGCTGTGTCCCTGGGCGAGGCTGGGTCCACCTGCAGGGAGGGACAGCCCTCTGTAGCAGCACAGAGGCACCATATGGCCTCTGGGGCAAGGGCCCCACAGCGGTGAGGAAGAGGATGTCCAGACACCCTCCCCAGTGAGCAAAGACTTTGGGAGAAGGGGGAGGGGTGACTGGGGACCTGGAAACAGAAAGGGTCCCAGAGTGAGGAGGGATGCCCACCAACCCCACAGAGCCACCTGTCCCAGACCCACCAGTGGTCTGACAGGTCACCCTTCCTCCTCGCTGACTCCAGCACAAGCTCACCACCTCCCCGCTCTCTCTCTCCTCTCTGTCGTGCCATCCTGTGCCTCCCGCCTGCCCCCCCCCCGTGTCCACACGTGTGCGTGCGGCACTCTCACCGCGCTGCAGAACAAGATCCAGGGCATGGTGTACGACTTCGTGACGAAGCAGGTGTTCGACATCACCATCATGATCCTCATCTGCCTCAACATGGTCACCATGATGGTGGAGACTGACGACCAGAGCCAGCTCAAGGTGGACATCCTGTACAACATTAACATGGTCTTCATCATCGTCTTCACTGGCGAGTGTGTGCTTAAGATGTTCGCCCTGCGGCAGTACTACTTCACCATCGGCTGGAACATCTTCGACTTTGTGGTTGTCATCTTGTCCATTGTGGGTGAGCGGGGCTGGGCTGGGCCCCTGGGACAGCACCAAGATGAGTCACTCAGGAAGGCCTGTCTCTGTGCACACACACCTGCACCCGCATACACTCACACAAACACGCGTGTGCATACGTGTGCCTGCCATTCACTCTTAATGCACCAAGGCACACAGGGCGTGCTCACTGGCAGCTTGTCCCCTGCACACACACGAGTGCACCCCCAGAAACACACCTGACTAGCAGATGCACACTCAGGTACTCACGTACTGAATGAAAAACGTGAGGTGATCGTTCTGGTACCTGCACGCACGGGAGGAGGGCTTGGTCATGTGTGTGACCGTGTTAGCGACTAGCTCCCATGGACTAAGCATCTGCTCTATGCCTGACACTGTGCTGTGCACGTCACAGGCGTTGTCTCACTCGTTCATTATAATGCCACGAGGCAGGTGCTGTTATCACCCCCATTTTACAGATGAGGAAACTGAGTCACTAACAAGTTAAGTGACATGCCCAGAGTTACGTGGTGGTTCTGTCTTTCTCTCTCTCTGTGTCTAATACACACACACACACACACACCTGCAAGGCATCTATAAACCGCCTTAGGAATGGCCCTTACCCTCACGCCATCGACTGGACAGATCCCGTCCCCAGCTATTCAGGGCATGGAAGTGGCCCCAGTCCCAGGACCCCTGCGAGAGCCCAGCCCAGCCCATCTGGTCACTGGGCTGTGCTCTGAGGGCTGAGCTTCTGCCGCCCCATCCTGGGGCGAGCACAGCAGGCTGGGCCCCTGAGCCCCACGCGCACCCACACCCTGGGCAGCCCACACCCGAGGGTGGCGTCCTCACTAGCTCCTCCCCGCAGGCCTCGCGCTCTCCGACCTGATCCAGAAATACTTCGTGTCACCCACGCTGTTCCGTGTGATCCGCCTGGCGCGGATCGGGCGCGTCCTGCGGCTGATCCGTGGGGCCAAGGGCATCCGGACGCTGCTGTTTGCCCTCATGATGTCGCTGCCCGCCCTCTTCAACATCGGCCTCCTCCTCTTCCTGGTCATGTTCATCTACTCCATCTTCGGCATGTCCAACTTTGCCTACGTCAAGAAGGAGTCGGGCATCGATGACATGTTCAACTTTGAGACCTTCGGCAACAGCATCATCTGCCTCTTCGAAATCACCACGTCTGCTGGCTGGGACGGGCTCCTCAACCCCATCCTCAACAGCGGGCCCCCCGACTGCGACCCCACCCTGGAGAACCCAGGCACCAGTGTCAAGGGTGACTGCGGCAACCCCTCCATCGGCATCTGCTTCTTCTGCAGCTACATCATCATCTCCTTCCTCATCGTGGTCAACATGTACATTGCCATCATCCTGGAGAACTTCAACGTGGCCACCGAGGAGAGCAGCGAGCCCCTGAGCGAGGACGACTTCGAGATGTTCTATGAGACGTGGGAGAAGTTCGACCCCGACGCCACCCAGTTCATCGCCTACAGCGTCCTCTCTGACTTCGTGGACACCCTGCAGGAGCCACTGAGGATCGCCAAGCCCAACAAGATCAAGCTCATCACACTGGACCTGCCCATGGTGCCGGGGGACAAGATCCACTGCTTGGACATCCTCTTCGCCCTGACCAAAGAGGTCCTGGGTGACTCTGGGGAAATGGACACCCTCAAGCAGACCATGGAGGAGAAGTTCATGGCGGCCAACCCCTCTAAGGTCTCCTACGAGCCCATCACCACCACGCTGAAGAGGAAGCAGGAGGAGGTGTGTGCCATCAAGATCCAGAGGGCCTACCGCCGCCACCTGCTGCAGCGCTCCGTGAAGCAGGCGTCCTACATGTACCGCCACAGCCAGGACGGCAATGGTGACGGGGCCCCTGAGAAGGAGGGGCTGATCGCGGACGCCATGAGCAAGATGTACGGCCGTGAGAACGGGAACAGCGTGCACAGTGAGGGGGAGAAGGGCTCGGCAGGGGACGCTGTACCTGCCTTGGGGCTCACGCCGGTCGGCCCCTCAGACGCCACCCTGCCTCCCTCCCCACCACCGGGGCAGACCGTGCGCCCAGGGGTCAAGGAGTCCCTTGTCTAGCAGGTGGCGTCAAGATGGCCAGCTGAGCCTTGGCACAGCCCCAAACCTTCCCCGGGGTGCCCGCCGCTGGGTGAAGGAGCACGGCTCTGAGTCCGAGACTGCATCCGGCTCCCTCGTGGGGGACAGGATTTGGCCACACTGGGGCCAAGGGACATAGGGATGTGCTCAGGGGCTCCGTGCTGGGCCTGAGGCCTCTGCCTCTGTGGTTTCACCTCAAGTTGCTCCCACCTCCTCACGGGCCCTGCCGCCCCTGCCTTCAGCCTGGGGAAGGTCAGAACATCAGAATCTCTGCCCCTACTTGGGGAGGAGCTGGCCTGCAAGGGAGGAGTTGGCTGCCCTCCTGTCACCAGAGCCTTAAGGACTACTGGCCTCTCCCTAGGAAGTGACTCAGGCCCCTCACCCCCAGCCCGGACAAAGATGTCTTAACCTCGGTGACACCTGACCCCAGGGCACTGCTGCCCGACTCTGGGCTGCAGCTTCACCTGCCAGCTCAGGAATCCCCCAGAAAAGTGAAATGTGACTGGTCCAGAAATCGCTCCACAAGCCTGCCTGGCCCCTGGATCCTGATGCATCAGGCTGGGATTGTGACTCCAGAAACCTGCTCCCGGGCCACGTCCAGGCCCACAGCTCCCCTGGCTGGCCCCTAGGGGAGGAGCAGAAGGAAGGATTCCACTTGAGACTGTCCTTTTCTAGGAAGCATGGATGGGCGGAACAGGCTGGGTCCTGCCAGCTGGATCACTTCGCTTGGCCTGGGCACTGGGACCCCGGTGCTCAGGAAGAGATTCTCGTCCCTTCCCTCTCTCCCTCCCTCACTCCCCCATGAGCACCACCAGGGCTCCTTGTGGCCTCATCAAGCCTCAGAGATCTCTCCCTCCTCAGCTCTCCCCATACCCATCTCTTCCTCCCTCCTCATCCTCCCCACACCTCTCCTCAAAGTGACCCTAAGGTTGTCATGGTTGAGCTCACATTAGAGATGTCAACGCTGGAGCATGCAGCAGGGAATGCTCACCTGGCTGAGGCTCAGCCTTCCAACTTCCTGCTGCCTGGAAAGCATTTCAGCCGCACCGCTGACCTGGGCGTGGCGGTGCCAGAGCATCACTGACTGGGCGTGGCGGTGCCAGGCCTCTGCTGGCTCCCAAAGAACCATGGCTGAGCTTGGAGGAGGGGGAAGAAACCTGCTCAGGGGTCACCGGGTTTATTCACTTGTGTGTCTGCTTATATGCTTGTAGGCCTGTGTGTATAGCTGTGTGTGTGTTCAAGTGTGTGACTGTGTGTGCGAACCGCTGCGTACTGGTGCCCGCATGTGCATGTGTGTCTAGGTGTCTTTGTGTGTGTGTGTGTGTCAGTGTGCCCTGGAGTGTGTGAAAGTCCATGAGAGTGCAGCTGTGTGTGTGTGTGAGATGTGGGAGAGCACACCTGTGCTGTGAGCGTGTGGATGAGTGTGAACACGTGGTAAGGCGTGCACTTGGAGTCCCCTGTGGGCCTAAGTTCCTCTTCTTTTTCTTCTTGTTTCTCGTGAACAATTTGATTAAAATTCAGGAAGCAGCAGAACCTTCAAAACAAGATGTGTGTGTGCGCGTGTGTGTGCATGCCTGTGGGCCAGAGTCGTCTTTGGTGTCCTCCCTGCTCTCCCAGCCCCTCCCATCCTGCCTGGGTGTCCCTCTCTCTCACTCCCCACGAGCACCTCTCTTCCCCTTCCTGTTTCCCGTCCTCACACCGATGGCCTCCGCCGTGCTCCCCATCTCCCGCCTGCGTTTCCCCTGTGGAAGGAGCCTCCTCCTTCCACTCTTCCTGCGGTGACTCTGTCTCTTCCTTCAGAAGGCGCACCCAGTGGGGGCCAACCTCCGCCTGCCCACGCCCTGCCCTCTGCCTTTCCCACCCAGAGCCCGACGGCCATGGCCCCCAGAGCCTCGGTGATCTCTTAGCGTGGATTTCCCCACGGACCGTGCGCAGATTGCAGAGGAAGAGTGATGAGCAGGGTCCAGCCTCTCCCTGCCTGTGGCCCCCTCCCCTGCAGACCCCACGCCAGGCCGGCAGACGGGTTCCTTTGTACAGTTCTTACAATAAACCCTCTCTGGCGCCTCCAGTGTGTCGCTGTTCCCTTCAGCGCCTCTGTGTGTGGATATGGATGGGGCTCAGGGCAGCGAGAAGCAGAAAGGGCTGGCGGGGATTGGAGCCAGGTGGGGGAGACAGGGGCGCCTCAGGAGACAGCAGAGCAGGAGGAGGAGGGCCCCAGAGCCACCCTCTGGCTCTGTCCAGCTCTCTCCTGCCCCCCCCACCAAAAGCCCCTTAGCTGGAGTCCAGGAGGCCAGCTGGGGTCAGGGGTCATCCCCCTCATCCCCCAACAGGAACACCACACTCCCCCTGCCCCAGGAAATACATGTTGGGACCCTGTGTCCCCAGCCCCTCCTCTCCAGAAGCCCCTTCACTTCTCTGCCCCCCTCAGAGACATCAGGGTGCCTGTGGGGCACACAGCACAACTCCTCCCCCCATCAGAGGCACTCGCCGCCAGGACTCTGCCCCTGACCCCTGACCCCAGAGAGCCCAGGCCCACATGGATCTGGGACAGAGAATATTCTTAGGTGGCGAACTCGGCCCACAAAGCCGGTGGGTGAAATATAATCTTGTATGTGATTTTATTTTCTATAACAACTTCTGATTCCCAGGGCTGTAGTCCCCCAAACTAGTAAACACTTAACCCTTTCGGGATTTCTGCACCCCCTTTTCCGGGGTCCTGCTTAGGGGGTAGAGAGGGCCCTCGGGCTGCCCCCGAGACATCCCTCAATTGCAGTTGCCCCTGCGGCCCCTCCCAGGGCATCCTCACAGGGTTCTCCGAGCTCCCAAGGGGTGCGGGCCTCCCCTCCCCCGGGGGTCCCCTTCTCACTCTCTTTCCAGACCTCTTGGCCCCACAGACAGGAAGACCTGTAGGCTGCTGGGCCCACCCTGCCCCGGAGCCGTGAATGGTGGAAGAAGAAAGATGTGGGACACATGATCACGCAGGCTACTGTGTCACAGCCATACCCCACCCCAGGCATTGGCGCTGGGTACCACCTGCCTGAGGTGGCTATTGGGACCATTGCTATTTTACAAGAATAAGGAACTTGGTTGCCGAGAGGTTAAGCATGGGTGTTGCCCGACTGGGGTGCTGTTGGCATGGGGGGCAGGGAAACCCTTCGTGAGCCACTGTCCCTTCCCCACCCCAGGACATGGCAGTGGGGGGAGGCACCCCTAGCTGGAAACCTGGGAGGACTTTCTGGTGGGTACACTTCAGGGTCAGGATTTGAACCCACACCCTTCTTAGCCAGCAGGTCTCCTCCCAGTCACAGCAGCCCGGCAGACCCAGGAAGCCTGGGCTGCGGAAGGGGGCAGAGGTCTGAGCTTGTCTTCTCCTGACGGTCTTTCCCCTCCCATCCTTCTCAGGGTGGCTGGGAGGTCGCTGCCTTCTTGCTTCCCTAACCCCTGACCCCCTTGTCCCTTCCCCCACCCTCCCAATCTTTTGTTTTGATGCTGCCTTCCTGGAAAGGGGGCGCAGCCCAGGTCAGCCGGAGCAGAGGCGGGGGTGGGCTTACAAGGCCTCCTGTTCTGGGAAGAAAAGGGCATCATGAGCCCAGGATGGAGCTCAGTGCTGTTGTCACTGGCGAGGGAACAGCACAGCCCCACCTGCGACAAATAACCCTGCAGGAGGCGGCCCCCCCCAACACCGCACCGCTGCCTCCGCCCCTCCCGAGAACGGATCCTGCCTGGCATGAATGGGAATGAAGTCCAAAGGACACATCTGCATCCCTGCCCACGGGGATGTTGATGACTGTGAGTTTGGAGGATGCCAACCACCCCCGCCAACCTCCGCGCCCCTGCCGTCACCTGGGTCTCAGGACCAGCTCCTGAGCAGGCCGCCTGCCGCATGGCCCAGGCAACACACGTGAGCACACACATGCACACAAATGCGCGTACCCAAGCCTCCCCCAATTAGCCTCTCGACTTTGGGGGACACTAGCACCAAAGCTAACCAAGGCCTCCATCATCAGGGGCTTGGGAAGCACAGAGTTTGCTAAACCAAGAGACCCCGCATTTTGCCCCACGCCCCAGGGTTGGTCTCTTTTCAACCACCCCCACTGGCACAGGGCTCACGGTCCCCAAGCTGACCTCAGGTGATGTTTATATTCCCGGGCTGTTTGTTCCATGAACTGAACATCTGACACCTTTTCGGAGAAATGTTTTTTCATTTGGAACATCTGGAAACAAGCAAGAACATCTGGGACTGCCCGGAACGAGCCGTTCCTCGGATGAAACCTTAACCTTCTTGTCCCCGATTTCCATAGCTCAGGTCCTGGCCCGCGTCCCTTGGGAATGGACCCCAGGGCTGTCGGGGGAGGCCCAGGCCCAGGACTCTCTCCTTCTCCTGGAGGTCAGAGGATGGGAGAGAGTGAGGGGATGAGAGAGAGAAAAGCAGCTGCCAGGAAACATAAAACTCAGAGTGGGTCGAGCCACAGGGCTGTTGTTTGCAAGCCTGCTGTGTGCAGTTGTGCAGGTTGTAGCCTGCACAAGGGCATCTTTCCAGGGGAAAGGGTTGTATCGGACCCAAGGGAAGGGGCACAAAGCTGAGCTTAGATGAGCTCTTGAACGCTATGGTTTCATCTGCCACCCTGCATGCGAACTGGCAGGATAAAGGCAGGGAACCTGAGGGCTCCCTGACATTGGCCTCCTGTCCCTGCCTGACACCCACCGGAGCTGCAGACAACAGTTCGGTGCCCTCAGAGTTCAACAGTTAAGGACTCCCTGAAGAAGCCCGCTGGTTGCTAAGGGGTGGGTTTTCTCTAAACCGTGTCCACCTAAGTCCACCTCCTTTGGCAACCCCCAGCAGACTCTCACAGCTTGAGGAAGGGAGGCCTCTGACCAAGGCCTGGACCAGATCTTCTCCCCAGGGGCTACCACACGCAGCCTGCTCTTGCTCAAGAACCTCTGTGGCTCCCTTACTCCACAGGCTCAATTTCCAACATGGCCACCGCACTCCAGCCAAGAGGCTCTGCTCTGCGCCCCTCCAAGTGCCTGGCCCCCTGCACTGTCCTTCCTTGGTGCTCCTCTTCCCACAGGGTGGGGGCTGGGCCAGGGCAGAGGGGCCAAGCTCAGATTCCTTCATGGGACTGGTCCGTATTTAGCTAAGTGCCAAATAAAGAATCGCCAAGCTCTGCCCTCTGAGGAGCTGGCAAACTGCAGATGGGTGGCTGGCAGGCCCAGGATGGGCCCAGCAGTGGAGCGGGACACATGGAGGGGTGCACAGACTCCCCTAGAGGACTGAGAGACACCCCCCCTAGGGGCATCCACCAAGGACCCCAGCTGTGCTGCCCAAGCTAGGTGGCCTTCAAGCCTTAGTGGCCCAGCTGATAAGAGCCCACCCTCCCCCAGGTCCCCAGAGAGCTGGTGCCTCCCCTGGGTCCCGATTTGCATGGCAGGAAGGGGCCTGGTGGGGAAGAGGCGGGGACGGGACAGGCTGCAGCCCGAGCAGTTACACGTTTCTCCCCCAAGAGTCTCGGACAGACTTGTCACGGGCTTGGGGCTGGGGACAGAGTGGTGACCATGGCCGGGCTGGTGTTGTCTCCTGTGCCCAGAAACTGGCTGTTGGTGTTGCTGCTGCTTCTCTCAGGTACAGCCCTGCCGGTCTTGCTCTCTGTCACCTTCTGTCTGGGCTGGCTCGGTGGTCACCTCTCGCTCCTTCCTGTTCCTTCCTGCTCCTTCCTGCTCCTTCCTGCTCCTGTGTCTCTCACACTTTATGCCTCTCACCGCCCTCTCCCTGCCCTAGAGCGGGCTCTGTGGGTTTCTGCCTAGTAGGGGCTCAGGAGTCTGCAGCCCCAGCCTCTCTCCTGCCTGGCGGGTGTCACCACGCTGGATGTGAAGGGCACATCAGAGTTGGCAGCTAGGATCATGGAAGCGCTGGGTCCAGGAAGAAGGGGGGCGGCGAGCGGCTCACCCACTCTCACTCCCCTAAGGGTACCATGTCTGGGAGGCAGGGGAGAGGCTGCCCAGCCAAGCCCTGGGAGATGCACATTCCAGAAATCTCCCTTCCCGTCTGGAAGAGCCACCCGCTGCGACGCACCTCCTGTCTCATTTTGATACCTGCTCAAGGCCACCCTAGGGTCAAGGGTAGACTGGGGGGGGTGCGCTAGGGGCGGGGCTTCTAGTCCGCCCACCCCACTTCCATCTCCCAGCACTGGGGCAGGGAGGGCTGAGGGTCCTGGAAGGAGGAAGTGGGTCTGGGGGTGTGGAAGGCGCAGGGGTGGAGCCTCCCAGAGAGGAGACCTGACCCAGCCCCGCCCACTTACTCCCGCCCTGCAGCCCAGACTGTGCCGGTGGCCAAAACACAGGACCTGTACCAGAATCCCAAAGGTCAGTGACCTCGCCCCGCTTCTGAGGACAAGTATGTCTGTGTCCAATGCTGGCCGCTGCCCCAGGGGCTGCCCCATGTCCCATCCTTGCCTGGGTCCCCACATTCAGGACCCCTGTCCCCAGGCCACCCAGGATCTCCTCCCCGGGGTCCCACCCCCAGACAGCTGTCACCCTCCTCAGACAGGGCTCCAGTCCTGGGTGCTAGGGGGCTGGGCTGAGCCCTGGGCCAGAGCAGGAACCAGAGGGGACTCCTCTGAGGACTCAAGCCTGGGGCTGTCTGGCTGGGGGGTCCAGCCCAACCTCAGAATGAGCCCTTCAGGGCAGGGTCTGCTGTGTGAGTGCCTCAGGGAAGCCACTCACTGGGAATAAGGAAGGGGGAGGCCCCTTGGAGAAGGTGGGAGAGCATTCCAAGCTGAGAAAGAAGGTTCCAGAACACAGTCCGTGAAGGAGGGAAGGGGGATGATGGAGGGAAGACAGGCAGGGGTCAACTACGGAGGGCCTTGATTGCCAGCCTAAGGATTCGGTCTTTGTCCCTGGGGGCCATGGGGAGCCCCTGAGGGTTTCAGGCGGGTGCAGGGCAGCCCAGGCGAGGGAGAGGCAGAAGCACCAGGCCAGGCCACAGATGGTCCTGGGGCCCCCTAGGCCCAGGGGTGAGGCCTGGGTCAGGCTGTTGTAACAGGCACAGAAAGGAACTGGAAGGTCCCAGAGCCCTTCCAAAGGAAAATCAGAGGGGTGGAGCGGCAGCTGCAGAGGGGTGTCTAGCAGCTTGGCCCATGGCCTCTCACATGGCCCACTGCCCCGCACCTCTGCCTGCTGACTGTCCCACGGAGCCTGGGGTCAGGGCCACCAGATGCGGGCCCGCGGGCCAGGCTGGCAGTCAGGAAGATGCCAAGCAGAATTCTGAGCCAGCCTTGGCGCCCACAGGAAGTGCTTGTTCCCGGATCTGGCAGACCCCACGTTTCATGGCTAAGAAACGGGGCTACGTAGCAAAAATGCATTGCTACACGGACGGCACCTCTGGCATGGTGAGCTGGCTGCGGAAGCAGGAGACGGACCCACAGCCCCAGATGCTGCGCCTGGAGGAGGGACGCATGCTGCAGACCCAGAACGGCTCCGTCTTCACCCTCACCATCCAAGGCACCCAGTTTGAGGACAACGGCATCTATTTCTGCCAGCAGGAGTGCACGCGGAGCCCCTTGGAGCTCCACCTGGGCTGCGGCACTGAGCTGCGAGTCATGGGTGCGTGCGGGGTGGCGGGGTGCTCCCGTAGCCGTCCACACCCATGCCCAGCCCAGCCTGCCACCTGCGGAGGTGGCCATGGCTATGGAGCACCCAGGACAGCTGCTGGGGAGCAGGTCCCGAGGGGTCCACAGCCACCACTGCGGGCCCAAGGGGTGCACTCCCGGGGCACCCTGCGCCCGGCTCACGGCCCCGCCCCCCCAGGGTTCAGCACCTTGGCGCAGCTGAAGCGACGCAACACGCTGAAGGACGGCATCATCATGATCCAGACCCTGCTCATCATCCTCTTCATCATCGTGCCCATCTTCCTGCTGCTGGACAAGGTGACTGCAGGGCGGCAGGAGACGCGGGGGGCTGGGCCAGACACAGGCAGGGTCTCCATCTCCCAGCCTGCCCACTGGCTCACCTACTCAATCACTCATTCATTCATTCATTAATCCCTCTGTTCAGCTGTTCTTACACAGCGCACCTCACCCCGCCCCTCTCCCCTCGTCCCAGGCCCGTGTCCCCGCCCTCCGCAGCCCCTGAGCCGGAGCTGGGCTGGGGGTGCTGACACTCTGATCTCCCTCCCCCCCCCCAGGATGAAGGCAAGGCCGGGATGGAGGAGGATCACACCTACGAGGTAAGTGGGAGGGTGGACCCAGCAGCTCCGAGGCCGTGTGGTCCATGGCCACATCTGTCAGCGTGGTCAGGGATGGCCCCGGCTTGAGCTCCCTTTCATGTCTCCAGGGCCTGAACATCGACCAGACAGCCACCTACGAGGACATAGTGACTCTGCGGACAGGGGAGGTGAAGTGGTCTGTCGGGGAGCACCCAGGCCAGGAGTGAAGGCAGGGCCCTCCCCACGCCCAGGCTCAGCGCCCTGGGCCTCAGTGACTGCTTTGGAGCTGCCTGGCTCACAGCCCACCCCCTGGCCCCCGGCGGCCTCTGAAGCTGGCCCGCCAGAGTGGCCTCCCTGCTCCAGCCCCTGGGCCACAGCTCTTGGCAAAGGGCTGGAGTCGAAGGGCAAGCAGGCGGTGCCTTGGAGGGAGTTCTCCAGGGATGGACTGGCCCTGGCCTTCCAAGGGTGCTAGGGGGATCCACCCCACGCGTGGGACAGTGAAGGCAGAGACTGGGGCGGATCCTACAGATGGACTCAGAGCAGATCGGCTTCCTGAAGGGCCATAGCCCTTTACTGGGCCCCAGAAGGGCCACTGAGAACTTCATTCCTCTCTCCCAACCTCTCCCACCCTACGGGGCCCCTGGCCTCGAGCCCATTCTCCTGTGGAATAAACAGTGTGTTTTGAGAAACCACACATGAGCTCGTGACATCTCATGGGTGCGGGTGGGAGGGAGTGTCTATTTGGGCACTTCTGTTGTCTGAATGTGGCACCTGTGGGCCTACCCCTTCTCTCTGAAGGCCCACTGGAGCCTGGGGCCACATCCCCCGTCCTTCCCCCGCTCGGGCTCTAGCTGGTCCCAGAACAGTGGGAGAGAGGGTGGCTGGGCCTATCCGTCCCTCGGCAGGGATGCCCTCGCCTGCTCCATGCAGCCAACAAGCAGCAACTGTGCCCCGCTCTGCCTTCCACCTGCAGGAAGCCCTCCCAAAGCACCTGGTCCCTGCCCAAGCCCTGCCCAGCCCAGCCCGTGCAGCTGCGTCTTAGCCACTGCCTGGCGCTGCGCACGCTGGCCTTGGTTCTCCAGCTAAACTGGAAGCTCCCTGCGGGTAGGAGTTTTTCCTGCCTCTACAACACCTTTCTCCACCCCGACTTCTTACCCTCCCACCAAGCCCAGGGATTTTTTTTTTAAGCTTTACCCAGAGACATCAAGACAGAGATTCATGGCTGGGTGCGGTGGCTCATGCTTATAATCCTAGCACTTTGGAGGCTGAGGCAGGAGGATCACTTGAGGCCAGGAGTCCAAGACCAGCCTGAGCAAGAGCAAGATCCCATCTCTACCAAAAATAGAAAAATTAGCCAGGTGTGGTGGCACAAGCCTGTAGTCTCAGCCACTTGGGAGGCTGAGGCAGGAGGATCCCTTGAGCCCAGTAGTTGAAGGTTGGAGATTGCAGTGAGCTGTGATCCCTCATGCCTGGACAACAGAGTGAGACACCGTCTCTAAAAAAAAAAAAAAAAAGCAGCAATTCTTAAAAAGGGAGGCTTTGTAAAGTTTGGGGGTTCTTAGGTAACCCCTTCAGACTTTCCCAGTCTCGCACTGGAGGCCCCCTAGGGCCCCAGGGTCCTCACAAAATGGTCCCCAGGACCCTCCAACCAAGGAGGTACTGGGAACCGCTCACAGCTGGGAGGCCAAGTGCAACCAGCCAACGTTGCAAAGCCTCCCCCCGAAGCTGGGCTGTGCTCCACTTCTTGACCTTGGGGGATCCCGCAAGGTCTCTCTGCCCTTCCTGCTCTGGATTCAGAAAAGAGAATTCAGGAATCTTCCAGTTTAAATGGAGAACCAAGGCCAGCACATGGGATCTAGTGAGAGAAGTACTGATTTTTACCAGATTGCCCCCGGAGTTCCAGGTGGGGCAGGTGGGTAAGGCACCCACACCTGGGGTTTCAGGTCAATCTCTACCACCCTGGGCCACGCCGGGCAGGCCCTGTTCCCTCCCTGGTCTCTGGGCTGCCACAGGGAACTGGCTTGTTTTGGCTTCTGCCTCTACTGAGCTGGAGCCCTCCCTTCCTGCTGCTTTGCATAGTGGCACTAATTCCGTCCTCCTGCCTCCACCAGGGACCCGGGCAGCTGGGTGGATGGGGGGCAGGGGCAGGAGGCTTCACTTCTTCCCTAAGCAGGGTCTCCCCCTGCCTGGGGCTGCCCTGGGCGGGGGAGCTCTTGGCTTTACCGAAATACTATTTAACACCTTTGAATAACTGAGTTGTTGACAGAATCATTGGAGCAGAGGCCTGCACCCTCCGCCAGACACCCCCAGAGGGCTTTGCCTTCACGGGTTATGAGGTAGGAGCCCTCTCTGGTCTGTTCTTCTGTTTTAGGGGCTTATACTCTGGGGTGACACCGTGTCTGTCTTGTGGGTCCCCAGCCCCCAGAACTGACGTAGGCAGTGGAAACAGCTGGGTGATGATGGCGAGATGCTGAATGTCTCAGGCCTCAGTTGCTTTATCTGTAAAATGGGAATCTTAAAACCTACCTGAGGGAAAGGAGTCAAACCAGAAGCTGTTGTATTTTTTTAAAATCACACAATAAAATTGAGTTTGCTTTCTTTTGGTGTACAGTTCTAAGAATTTTAGCACACGTAGAGATGTGCGCCGCCACCACCACAATCAGGATACAGAACATGAACCAAAAACTTTTATTGCGCCCAAGAAATACACATTGAGCACCTCCTAAATGCCAGGAAGATGGGACCGAGGGCCTCCACGTTCGTTTGCGTTACCCTGCTTCTGCCCCGGCGTAACCCTGCGAGGAGTAGCATTATCCACATTCTACAAACAAGGAAATCAAGGCCCAGGGAAATTACCATAATGGCCAAAAGTCACACACAGGCCTTGTGACTCCAAACCCAGCATCCTTCCCACCACATCACAGCTGCCTCCCTCCCAGGACTTCATAGCAATGACTTTGGACCAAAGGAAGAGGAAAGACGGGGAGGGAAGCGGGGCACAGCTCGGACTGTCCTCAGAGGTTTGTGTTTCCGAGGGTTTGCTTTCCCGTGGTTCACAAGTTCCAAGGCTCTGTAGGCCCCAGCCCTTCTCTCCGGGGCCTAGGTGGGGGCCTGAGCAGCCCCGAGAGGAAGCCACTGGGCCGTCCTTGCAGGAGCCCCTGCCCCTGCCCAGAGCGCAGCTCCCACGCCCCTGGTGGGCACATGCCCCGCCACCCACCAGGGGAATCCAGCCAGCTCCCTGGGGACCCTGGTTTAACTCGGGCTGCTTCCTCCTCCGCTCTAGCTTGACTTCCGGCCCTTTCGCTGCAGGTGCTGCGAGGGCTGGGGTGATCTGACCCGAGGGTTAGGGTGTTTTTCCAGCAGAATCAGAGGTAAGAGAAAAACAAAACAACACGTGGAAAGCCAAGCTGTTTTCATGACAATGGCAGGTAGGGTTCATCGCTCAGCAGGTGTCTGGCCTGTCTGGGCCTTCTGCGGGGGCCCTCCAAAGCCATCTCAGACCACAGCGTCTGGGGTCTCCAGATTCTGTCTGCTCTCTTTGGTTCACCTTAAGAGCTGGGTTCAAACCCCTCATCTGTGACATTCCTGCGTGTGTCTCGGGTCTCCAAGCTGCTCCTGGTAGGGTACCCTGGGGTCCAGCCTCTGACTCAGTTGCAAACACCAACAAACCTTCCACTCAGGACATCCACCTGCGCTCCCCAACCAAGAGCCTGTGCTTGGAAACTTAGGTGACCACAGAGAAGAAAAATCAACCAGCATTGAGTCCTGAGTTCAATCAGAGTGCAGTCTGTTAAAACACATTTAGACTAATCCTAATACAATTTTCAATTGGCGTTGTCCTGCCAGTCCACTCAGCAGACACTTGCTTAAATCCCCACGCCTGGAGCGGTGTCAGCTACCCGTCCTGCCACTCCCCGGCTTATTCTCTCACTTCTATATCTTAGCTATTTCCCACACGGCAATGTTTCCAATTTGACATTTCTGTCTATTTTACCATTATATATTGATTTGTTTGCTGCTGTCTCGCTCCAGGAGAAAAAGGATTGTGTCTTTTGTTCATCTAAGTATGCCCATCTGCCTGGTACGACGTCTGGCCTATGTGACAGACAACCACTACTTGTTCAATCAGTTAGTGCACAAATCAGAGAATGAAGGAATGAATGAATAGATGAAAGGCAGGAATTCAGCCTCCAAGAGCTTCCAGTCTGGTAAGCAGAATAAGATGTCCACAAATAACCACGGGACAATGTAAAAGGAGGGAGAGGTTATTTCCGGCTGAGGACATCCATCAGGAAAGCACCCCAGACTTCCCGCACCTGCTGGACATACCTCAGTGCTTATGACTTCTTTTTCAATGGGACGTTCTCCCTCGGGAATAACACCCAAAGTGGAAATTACTTAGCACGCCTAGTTATGTAGATGGTTATGTACCTCTAGGTTGTTCGGAGGTTGTCAAGCAGTGTCAACAACAACCCCATTGATACACAAGAGTTCCCGCCCCTGTCTCCCGGCAGCCCTCCAAGGCCCATCCTCCCTCCACGCATGAACCCTCTGGCCACATCGTGTGGCAAACTCAAGGGTCCAGTGAGATACAGGAAGTGAAAATGATGTACAATGAAACGTGCAATACAGATGTGCAGGATGATGTGACTTGGTTCACTAAGCCAGGCTACACTGGGTTTTTTCTACCGCTTTTCTTAGTGCCTGTAGACACCTTATTCTGGGGCTGAAGTTCCCTGCGTTCAATCGCCCCTGGCTTCGCTGAACATCCTCTGTTTGCTGGGACTTGATTCCTGCCTTGCTGGTTTTGCACTAAGCAAAGTCCTATCCACGATCACCCAGAGTCCTCTGGGCTACCGTAATTCTGGGATTCGACGGGAGGGAGGGGTGAGAGAAGACGCTGCCATCCCTGGCCGGTCCCACCTGTTCTTGGCCTCGGCCACACCTCCCTTGTGCCCACCTACCAGGCTACCAGGCAGTTCCGAGCTCTCTCCCCTGCTGCCCTCACTCCTAATGGAGGCCGGACTTCTTCCATGGCCCAAGGTCCACACTCAAGTCCCCAGCATTAGCCAGAGCCTCTGTCATGGGGGGTTCCACATCCCAGACGACATGGGAGGAAGGATGGCGGGCGAGGCAGGGACCCTCCTCCATTCCCACCTGGCTCCCCTTCTTTAGTGGAGCTGGAAGGAGAGGAAAGGGGTGTCCTGGCCTTCCCCCAGGTCCCCCTTCCTCAGAGCCTGTATCTGTGACGTCACCTCCTCTCCTGCCTGGAGAACAGCCCCCAGCCAGTGCCCTCCCAGCGGGTGGCAAGTCGGGAGCAGTGGCCGGCAACGCTTCAGTGACAAGGAAGAAAAGGAGCTGTCTTCTGGCTCTAAAAGGGGATGGTGGCAAGGCCCCAGCACTCAGATCCCAGCCCACAGGGGTGTGACTTTTCAGTGGTGGTTGCCAACACTATAACCAAACACTTCTGGAAGGGTTTGCTTGTTTGTTTCTTTGTTTGTTTGTTTTCCCACAAGCTAATGTCCTTGGACTCAAGAGGTGGAAGGTTTAAATGCAGGGGAGTGTGTTCTTTCCTGCTGTCTTTCCTGGGGGCAGCTGATGCCCATGACCTCCAGCTGCTGAAACAGCCCCAACCCTGGGCACCAGGAGACGACAAGCTCCAGCCTTCTGTGCCCTCACCTTGTCCTGCTGTAAGGCTTCCAAACACACCCCAGGCCACTGGGCCACTTGCACCTGAGAATCAAGGGAGAACACTCTTCCTTGTAAGGAAGGACAAAATAAGGCCAAGGGACCCTTGTGACGGGGGCAGGAGGCCTGTATTCAGAGGTGTTTAGAAGCTAAAATAACTGAACAGCACCACACAGTCCCCTTTGGAGAAAGGACTTTGAGGGACGCAACACGGGAAGAGCAAGGTCATGGAGATCTACCGCCTTGGCTGAGGCAGCTCATGCAAGTCAGTCTCTGAGCCTCAGTGTCCTGACCTGTAAAATGGAAGGATAATACTACCTCCTCCCAAGACAGCTGTGAGGGTCACACGTGAGAACGCGTAGGCAGGCCTTCTACAACTGGGTAAGCGCTATACAGATACGCAGAGGAGGAGAAGGAAGAGGAGGGGGCTGCCATGACTGGACAGGGCATATTTTCAGGTGCTGTGCTCTGAGTTCGAGTGCTGCGGCGGGGGGCGGGCACAAACCCCCAAGGACTCTTCCAACTTTGAGATTCTCCAATGGTTGCAGAGCTGTGGAAGGAAGCACCTGTGGTCCGTGTCCGTTCCTGGGATTTCTGCATCTTGGTTTGCATCTCTGTGGCAGGTGGAAGGGGCACGGGCAATGCCTCAAGTTTGGGTCCTTTGCCCCTCCGACCTGGCCCCTGGGGAGCCCCAAGGCTTGGGATAAGGAGAGAGCAAAGTGCAGGGTTGGTGACCTCTGGTGGTCAGTGTTAGCACTGCATCAGCTGCCTCAGGTGGTGGGACCAGGCAGGAAGCAGAGAAAGGGGCTGGACTGTGCCCAGAAACCCCGAGATCTATTTGTCCTTGGCCCCCTTTTCCATGATATGATGCTCTCTGTTGAGTGGAGGGAACCATGCAGAGAGGAAGAAAGGGACAGGATAGAGAGTGGGAAGGGTCGGCATAGATCTCAAGCATTGGCTCTCCTGACATCGCCTCCTTTTTGGGGAGCAGGTGGGGCCCTCCTCACCCGGGTGAACAGCCCCACAATGACACATTGCCACCTGGATGCAAGCAACCCCCCTTTGATTGGGTGGTCTCTCTAGCTGAGGCCCTCTATGCACAACCCTCATTAGGCAGGTGATGATGGGTAGGGAAAGATGACAGGACAGGGGACATGATCCCAGGATGAGCGGAAGGAGCTTCTGAATTATCCATCAGCACACCTATGCATAAATGTACACAGAAAAGAGGTGGGGGCACAGGTGGCCAGGGTATAAAAAGGGCCCGCAAGGGACCAACACCAGGATCCCGAGCCCCAGCTCTCCAAACCACTCAGGTCCTGTGGACAGCTCGCCCAGCTGCGATGGCTGCAGGTAAGCGCCCCTAGAATGCCTCTGGGCGTGGTGTGTCCAGGGGAGATTCGGGCCCTACAGAAGGGGTACTAACCCTCAGGTTTGGGGTTTCAGAACCCAGATGTTCGGCCAAGCTGAGAACGTTCTCAGTGCCTGGAAGGAGGGGGAGGCAAAGACACAGCACCTGGGACAGGCAGGGAGCCAGTCTCCTGCTCTGGGCCCTCCCTCGACCTCTGCTCTCTCCCCAGTCTCTCGGACCACCCTGCTCCTGGCTGTGGCCCTGCTCTGCCTGCCCTGGCCCCAGGAGGCCGCTGCCTTCCCGGCCATGCCTTTGTCCAGCCTGTTCGCCAACGCTGTGCTCCGAGCCCAGCACCTGCACCAGCTGGCCGCCGACACTTACAAGGAGTTTGTAAGCTCCCCTGGAATGGGTGCGGTGGGGGTGGCAGGCAGGGGCGACTTTCCCCCAGAAGTAATAGGAGGATAGTGAGGAGCTTAGGGTTGTTTTATGCAAGCGAAGGTGCAGTCAGATGAGCATAACCTGAGGGCGTCCCGATAAAGTAGCCATGAGAGCCGGCCACCAGCATTGACCTTCTCCCAGGAGCGCACCTACATCCCGGAGGGACAGCGATATTCCATCCAGAACGCCCAGGCTGCCTTCTGCTTCTCGGAGACCATCCCGGCCCCCACGGGCAAGGACGAGGCCCAGCAGAGATCCGTGAGTGGCCTCCCTCTTTGGAAGCAAATTCCCCTTCTCCCCTGGGCTGGGACGGAGGGAGGCGCGGGCACCCACACCAGCCCTCCCTGCAGGACATGGAGCTGCTCCGCTTCTCGCTGCTGCTCATCCAGTCGTGGCTCGGGCCCGTGCAGTTCCTCAGCAGGGTCTTCACCAACAGCCTGGTGTTTGGCACCTCGGACCGCGTCTATGAGAAACTGAGGGACCTGGAGGAAGGCATCCAAGCCCTGATGCGGGTGAGGGTGACGCTGGCGGTGCCCTACCCTGAGGCCCCACCCACTCAGCAGAGGGCTGGGGAGAGAAATAACGCTGTCAGCCTCCACCCAGGAGAACTCATCTTACTCCTCATTTCTCTCTTTGACTATTCCAGGACTTCCTTTAGGCTCAGGAAGGGAGGGAGGAAAGGGGACAGGAGAGGGAGGGAATAGCTCCTAAGCATTCGGCCTCTCCTTCTCTTCCTTCCCTTTGCAGGAGCTGGAAGATGGCAGCCCCCGGGTTGGGCAGATCCTCAAGCAAACCTACGACAAGTTTGACACAAACTTGCGCAGCGACGATGCACTGCTCAAGAACTACGGGCTGCTCTCCTGCTTCAAGAAGGATCTGCACAAGGCTGAGACGTACCTGCGGGTCATGAAGTGTCGCCGCTTTGTGGAAAGCAGCTGTGCCTTCTAGTTCCACGGCATCTGCTACCCCTCCCCAGCACCTCCCTATACCCTGGAAAGTGCCACTCCAGTGCCCACCAGCCTGTCTTAATAAAATTAAGTTGCATCATATTGTCTGGCTACGTGTCTTTCTATTATGGGGTGGAGGGGGATTTGGGGGGCAGGGACCAGTCCTGTAGAGTCTATCGGGAACCCGGCTGCTGAAATGTAACAGCTGGCTGTTCCTGGGCCAGAACAAAGCCAACGCGTTACTCCTCTCTGTTACATGCTAAGTCCACCTCCCCAGGCCAGTGGTCCCAGCTTGCTGGGCAGGCATATGTCAGCAAGGTCATAGGTCACCCCCATAAAGTACTTGGAGGCATTTCTCCCCACCCCCACCAGCACCAACACCACCAAACCTAGGCCCCCACTCCCACCCCAAGAGTAGGAAGAAATGAAAATGAGACAGGCTATTAAGTGCAGAAGCAAAATACCCCAACAGGAGGGAAAACAATGAGTAAAATCATAGAAGTACTTGTGTGCATAAAATTGAAGGTGAATGCGCATTAGGCGCGGCTACCAAAATAAGTTCGGGACATACAGAACCAGGGTGTTTTGGACCTGAATTGGAGCGAGGGAAGTGGAAGAAGGATTCTAAATTGGGGGTTGCAAATGCAGTGCCAACAGGTGCCAGGCAGATACTACGTAAGCAGTGAGGCCTGGATGGGAGGGGATAAATCGCAGCTGACGGCCTCCTTGGGAGGGTTTCGCTGTGGAGGGCGAGGACGGAGCAACATGCAGAACTCAGGCGGCAGCTAAGGTGAGGTCCGTCCGGCCTGTCGTCAACTGCAAGGGACAGGGCTGCCAGACCTCCTGATTCTCTGAGACAGCCAGGACATCTAGACTTGTGTAAAATCTAATTTTTAAATATTGGCAACTAATACATATTAAAAAACACTTTCAGGGCAAAAATTAGCCCGAACACATTTGGTCTTCGAGCTGTCAGTGAGCAATTTGTTCTAAGCGCGGTGGGCTGGGATAATTCAGTATTAGGGAAGGTATCAGGAAGATTTGGGCTGTATGTAATTTGCGCTCCTGAAAAAAGTACTTGACCACGTTAAGATAACAATCTGTTGCTTTACAAGGCCTATGTGAGGACTAAAAGAAATGATGTTTCTGAAGTAATTGACATGGCACTCAAGAAATTATGGTTATTTTTGCATTGAATATTGGGGTGTTTCATGTTTTCTAATGGAGTGTCTAACACCTGTTATTAAATCATTCAAGGCTGAGCCTGTAGTCCCAGCACTTTGGGAGGCTGAGGCTGGAGGAGACGAGGATTTCAAGGCTAGCCTGGGCAACATAGCAAGACCCGGTGTCTCTACAAAAAATTTAAAAATTAGCTGGGTATGGTGTGGTGGTGCACGCTTGTAGTCCTAGCTACTCCAGAGGCTGAGGCAGGAGGATTGCTTGAGCCCAGGAGTTCCAGCTCACTCTAGTGAGCTATGATCACTACGATCACGGCACTCCAGTCTGGGCAACAGAGTGAGACTCTGTCTATAAATGAATAATTCTGTTTTCCTAAAAGCATCTCAGATGTCTCCTATTTCCAAATGAACTTAAAAGGGCAGTGATTAATGCTTAATAGTTATTTTTTAAGTCTCCCAAGTACCCTGGCTAAGTGACTAGCAACCTATAAATCAATACTAAGATGCTCACTGCAACTCTATTATCCAAAAATGATTTTATGAGGTCAATGATTCTTTTGCAATGCAAATAATCCCCTAATTAATCATCTTGAAGTTCAAATTTTTATGTGCTGTTGTGAATTGTCTTTATAACAGGACCCACCTGCATTCATTGTTAGAGTTGTTTTGGTTTTTTTTTTTTTTGTACAGTTAGTAACACAAGTCCTTGAGAAGTGATTGAAAGTTGAAATATCAGAACTTCAGAGCTCCATTTCTTAGCTTAGAAATCATTTGTCTGCCTTACATCATTCTTTTATTGTCTGGCATTAAAATTATGGAATTTTGGAGTTAGAAGGGCCTCATAAATCATCCTAATTCCTTTGACTTCAGGAATCTTATTCTATATGATCCATTATAGATGGTATTCCCATTACGACTACGTATCACTGGAACCAAGGGAATCACAATTTCACAGGAAGACTCGTTCTATTAAGCCACTTTGATTTCAAAAGCGTATTTCTTCCATTAAGCCTGTAATGTCCTTCATTTGGCCTTAAACTTTTTTTTAGAAATTTCATGGTCTTTAGAAGTTGATGTAATGAGTACAGATATATTTATCTCTTGGCTTGAGTAGGTGTTTTAAAAGGAAATGTGAGCCATCTTGATGAGCATTTGTTGAATGAATGTGGGAATTACAATGTTCAGTGCCTACACAGGGGTCTAAAAACAGGGTTCTAAAGTAGGGTTATCATAACAGAACTGGACTGCAGAGGGAGCTACACTCCAGAGCTTGTCCACTCACCTGGGTATAGCAGAATCAACTCCACCACTGCTAGTTGAGAATTACAAAGATGCTAGCAGATTTTGCAAAATTTTAGAATTTAAAAAGACCTTAAAGACCATCTAACCTAAACTCTTTGATTTGCCAACTGTTATTATGCCTTTCAACTCTTCAATTGGGCAGTGGATGGCAACCTTAGCTACAAATTAGAAACGCCTAGGGTGTTTTCTAAACAATGGCTACATTAGCCTCCACTCACTGAGATTCTGATTTCATTGGTCTGGGATAGGGTCCAGGCAAGAGTAGCTTTAAAAGCTCCCCAGGTGATTCTAACGTGCAAACAAAGTTGAGAACCACTGAGGAACCACAAAGATGAGATAACAGTGTCCACAGCTATTGTATTGGTAAAACAGGGGAAAAGGAGATGAGAGATCTGGGCCAGTTGTGGCACTCTCTGCTTCTAATTCTAACCAATTATTTAAAAATTTTTGCTAATGAGCCAGTCACAAAAAGACAAATACTATATGATTCCACTCCTATCAAGTACTTAGTCAAGTTCATAGAGAAAGAATGGTGGTTGCCAGCAGCTGAGGGGAGGAGAGGTGGGGAGTTGTTTAACGGACACAGAGTTTCCTTGTGCAAGAAGAAAAGCGTTCCGGAGACGTGGTGATGGATGCACAACAATAGGAATGTACTTGACAGTACTGAACTGTACGCTTACAATGGTTAAGATGGTGAATTTTATATTTTATCACAATTAAATGTTTTAACAGTATGTTCTAATGAAAAAAATCTTCCCTCGGGTAAGATTAGCAAGACTCACACAAGGAAGAGTTCAATAGGCAGGACTCAAGTAATCCTTGACCCCTGGAATAATGTTTTTCTGACTCCATGTAATCTTTTGAATCTACTCTAACCTGAAATGGCCACTTCTGAATTTCTTCCATGAGCATTTGCAAAACACACAAGATGAGTTTTGTCCCTTTACATGCAGTTGAGAGCAGAACTGACACCTTCCCCAAGTCCTCCGTGGAACTGCAGGATCTGGACTTCTGGGCCAAGGCAAGCTGACACTCTGCTTCTTTAATTCAGAAGGCCTTGGCATAGCCAAGAGATGCTCTTGAGTGCTGCTGGCATTAGGGTTCCCAACTCGTCCTGGTTTGCATGAAGTGTTCCTAATTTTGGGAGTGAAAGTCCCACATCCTGGGAACCCCTCAGCTGACTGCAAACTGAGCTAGTAGGCCTGGTCTTCCCACTGGTAGTCCTAAATCTCAGGAAGCTGAAAAGGGGGGTAAGTAGAAGAAGGAGGAGGAAATAGACTAGAAAAATAGGAAAAGGTGTGTATGGTATGTATGACTTTTGATGGCCCTCAATGGTTGCCACGGATTTGTGCCTCTTGCTTTGAGTTTGTGATTATAATTATGGATATAATTATCATCAGGATTATTAGTGTAATAATAAAAGCCAACACTTGTGAACACAGGTGTATAGCACCATAACAGTGTTTTACAACTACCATGTCATTTCTTTCTAACTCTAATCCTATAAGGTAAATACTATTATCCCTATAGTAAGAAGCCCCATTGAAGATTTAACTTATGCTTTCTCAGGTCTAGAGAGAAAGATGCCAGAAAGTCACCTTGATCATCCTTAAGAGGATGAACTTTTGGAGTATTAAAGGTCAGTCTTCTCCTGAAGATAATCAGGGTAGCTGCAGTTTAAATGTGCGCTGGTTGCTCTAATGCTCAGAAAGAATATGATCGAAGCCTTTATGGGGTGGGGCCTCCTGGAGATAGTGAAGGCAGCTACCCTTAGAAGCTCTATTATATAGGGAAAGAGACGTAATGAGACCCTTTGTGCTTTAAGAAGTGATGAGGAGTGGCTGCCTGACCCTGGCTGTGTGGATCACTGGGGAAGGAAAGGGAACAGAGGTTCCAAGCCTACAAAGGGAAGAGCCTAGCCCAAATCTGAAGCACTCAGCAGGATGGCTACTCCAAACTACTGAGCTCTGAGAACTGTAACCCTGGATGCCAAAGCACAAAGGAAGCCAGTCCCCACCCTCCATCCCACAACCTGGACCTGCAGCACGGCTTGGTTTGATGGCATCTGTCAACACTGACACCCTGTGGCAGTGAGAAGCAAAGGCAGTAGCAGGCTAAGCCATCAGGCTCTCCCTGCTGGAACTAGGAAGTCCAAATGACCTTTGTTCTTCCCTTTCTTTTGGTTTCATTGTGCCTCAGGGCACTGAGGCCATGAGGTGGAGTTTGCAGCTGTGGCACAGCCACACACCTGATGCACCTGATCCTCATGCCAAAATGGCCATGGATCCCTGTACTAGGCTGCTCTTACTCCTCTCCTAAACCTGCTTCCTAACTTACTTTCCCAAGTGCTCAATTCAGGAAGGTGGATAACGTGTATTAGACTCACATGATGAGAGAACAGTGGCTACTAAGTGGAGACGCTAAGGTTGAGAAGATTATTTGGGGGGATGCTATTTTGCAAACTCAAGCAAGATATTTCCAGTCTCCTTCCAGGAAGGCTTCCTTGATCCAGGTCAGCTTCTCTTAACAATCTATGCTTTCCCAGTCATAGGGGGTTAATACACAAACATAATCTCCTACTCATTTGTCTACCTTCCCTGATAGACTACAAACCTGTAGAAGCCAGGGACAATGTTTTGTTCACGATTGTATCCTCACTGCCTTGTATGTGAAGGCAAAGGGTTATTTTTATACCAAATCTACAACCCTAGACTCAGAGGAGGTCTGGGAAGAAGGGGAGAGTGTTTTCCCTTTGGTGTCTGATACTGCATTCTTTCTAGCTAGTACCTGCAATTTGGAAGGCTGTGGACCTCTACCTTGAGTTTTGAGAGTAGGTCAAATAGGCCACTGCCTTGAGCTAATGTACTACCTGCTCTGGGCTGGTTGTTTATGCTACCACCTTGGTACTCTTTCCTTAGAAATTGTATTCAAAGTTGTAAAATGCAACCATTTGGCTTAATAAAAGCTTTCAGCAATGACACAGAAGAGAAATACATTCAGATATCATAAAATCACTTTTATTTTTTACCATAGCCAACATTTCAGTTAACATTTCATGACTAATTTGGGAGGAAAATATTTGGTTTTATGATTTCTCATGCCTTCTCCAGGAGTGAAAATACTACTTCCAAAGAACAGAGAAGGAAGCTGAATCATAAAATCACATGGTGAATATTGTCACAAGAGGATTCCTCTTGAAACTTAAAGGAAACTGTAGACAGATGAAAATAAGCACTTTATGGAAAGGGAGAGTAAACACTGGAACTCTAACCTAGGAGCCCATATAAGTTAAAAAAATAATATAGAAACTGTCAAATGTGAGCTCACAGATGATTACTCTACAATGGACTATGAAAAGGAACTCAGAGATGTTTGGAGCCTTTAACCTATGATGCCAATTTCATGGAAGAATTCTACCTTCTACTTCAGAGACAGAACAATGGGCTAGGTAAGCTGCTTGTCTGGCCTGGTGTGTAAGTTCTTATCGTTTTTATACCCCTCAAGGGCCACAACAGATGGTTACTCAGTTGAAGCTTAACCAGTCGTGGACCCTTAATGATATCATCAAGCTCAGCTCTGGGAGTATGCACTCCAGAACCCCAGGTGAGGGGAGCAAGGGAAAGCAGAGATAGGAGTATCCCCTTCAAAGTCTTGTCCCTGGACTAAAAAATTAGTTCCCAGTTAGTCATCAGGAAACCATGAGAAATGAGTTGCATTTCTAAGATGTGTCTGATTATGTTAGTCTGATGTTTGAGAGAATAGGGCAGGATCTTCTTTTCTGAATCTAAGAGTGGACTGATTAAGCACCTAAAAAGGAGCAAGAGACCTCACTAGTTGAAAACTGAGAATGAAATTCCTAGTGACTAGTGTGAACTCAAAGGAGAAAAGTGAGCTTGTGGATGGATTGGACACAAGGGACATGGGGGCCTGGAACACTGTTTTATGGGACAGAAGAACAGAAAAGTTAATGTAGCCTCACATTCTGTTTCTTCCTTTCTCCTCTAACCCTCTCTTCTCTCCCTGGGAAACCCCAGTAATAGAAGTCTCATTCAACCAAAAACTGTTTCTATTCAACAATTATGTGAGTTGCACTTTTCTGCTTGTTGAACAGCAAACTGGCTTTCCTCCTCTTTGTTCTTCTCTTTCTGTCCATAGGGCAATTTCCTCCTCTCTCTTTTGCAGTTCAAATATAGCGCTACAGTGATTAAACCCACTCCAAGGATGACGATAATAATGATGAAGATGGTAGAGCTGACTCCTTTATCCAGTCCTGCTCAAGCACAGAAAACAGAATTGGGAAAGTTTGAGGGCAAGACAATCACCCCATCCCAGCCTACCAAGCCCACTTCTGAGTCTCATCCTCCCCAGCCCAGTAAAAATCTTTCTTCTTTCCACGCTTGGATAAAAACCCCAACCCCCTGAGGGATTTTCATCCCGGGTCTGGCAGCAGGGCAGCAGCAGTCACCTTGAACGACAACAGCAATGTCTTTGCTAACAGAGCCCAGCTGGTTAATGGCCGTGCAGCAGTAGGTTCCAGTGTGGTTCTGGGTTGCCTTCTGCGGCATGTCAAGGTTGAAGATGACCCCGTTCCAGGTACACACCAAGGCTGGAGCTGGGTTTCCCTTTGGGAGGCAGGCAAGCATCTGCTCCATCCCTTCTACCCACGTCTGGTTGCCAGGGCAATCAGATTCCTCTAACCGTGGCTTGTCTATGAAAATAAAAAGTCACCCAAGGAGCTGAGCTCAGTGCACCACATTCCCTCCTTACCTTCCTACTCAGCTCCCTCTCCCTCCCCTAACCCACATGCTGCCCCCTCCACCCAATAGCTTTCTTTCCCAAGGAAGCACTCTCAGTTCCCTGCTTGGAGCCAATTCACCTTTCCTCCCTTCCCTATGGACAAAGAGTCTGAGATGCAGCCTAGGGTATGTTTACAGATTCAGACTAAATGCTAGCACTGCTCTGCCCGTGGTGGGGCCCTGGCGTCCTGCTTCTCATCTTTGCTTCTCAGTGGATTAGGGTAGGGGTCAACTCAGAGAGGAGGATTTTTCTATTTTTCAAAATACACATTTTTATATGGAATTTCTAGAAATTTCCCTCTTAAGCATGAGCTTCAACTATCACTTCCTATGTTCTCCTCAGCCATCAACCCTCAGCTAATACTGCCTGATCACTTTAACCATTTTTCTTTCTATTCTCAATTTCCCTTCATCTTTTTCCCCATTCATTTCCCTGGGGGTAAGGTAACCTTGGAGAGCTCTCGTTTTATTTTCTCCTTTGATTTTTTTTTTTTAAGTGAGAAAAATGTGGCAACTCTAATAATGAAGCTACTGGCCAAGATCTCTGGAAATGGGAAACTAATAATCTTTGTTTTGATGGGAAAGATCAGGCTTCTACTCACATAAGACGTGGAGCTGGATCACAGTGGTTTTAATCAACCGCTGACCCTCCACCTCCAAAGAGGCCTCACAGGAGAAATTTCGGCCATCGTCTTCCTCTCTGGCAGTAAGCAGAAGCCAAACAGGCTTCCCAGGGGCAGGGAGATCTGGGGCTCCCTGAAGCCGAAGAGTAGGGCTGGGTGATGTTAATACATGCCCCGAGCAGGTCACATTAATGTCTGTCCCTGCCAACGGGTATGGTTCTTCTAGCTCCAGGATTGGTGGAGGGAAACCTACAGTGAAAGGAAAAAGAGAACCACACACATTTCTCAAAACTAGCAGCCCCTTCTGTACTCTTGCTACTGGCAGTATCCCTTAGGTAGATAGACAATGGGAAAAATTTGAGATACCATTGCTGCTTCTGCAAAAGAAGGAGCAAAGACTAGCACTCTGGGAAGCCAAGGTGGGCAGATTGCTTGAGCTCAGGAGTTCGAGACCAGCCTGAGCAAGAGTGAGACCCTATCTCTACTAAAAATAGACAAATTAGCCAGGTGTTGTGGCACGTGACTGTAGTCCCAGCTACTGGGGAGACTGAGGCAGGAAGATCGCTTGAGTCCAGGATTTGGAGGTTGCAGTGAGCTACCATGCCACTGCACTCCACCTGGGGTGACAGAGCGAGACTTTGTCTCAGAAAAAAAAAGAAAAAAGAAAAAAAAGAAGGAGCAAAGGGGTGGTTTGGGGATTTGACAGCTTTTCTTACAACAAATGCAGTGTGTACACATTTGGCTATGCCTCTGCTGCAAGGACAGCAAGATGTCTTTTCATCTTACAAATGTTTTCCTCACCTCAAATATTCCTAGGAAAAAAGTCAAGCATCCACAATCGCTCTGTAAGCAGGATGGCCTAAGGAAACTGAGGGTGAAGACTGGAAAGACCTATCGCAATACATGTCCCCAAACTGTCTGCACTTACCAGAGGAAGATGAAGACTAATGTTCATTTGAGAGAGTATTCAGCAAAGGTTAGTAGGGATATCTATAGTCAAATCACCAATCCATCACTGTGTAAGTTTTCAACAGCAGAGAACCCATATGGGGAAGGGAAGAGGCTGGTCACCTACTGTAGACATGCACTGGCTTTCTTGTTTTCTGTTCCACTGGACCCAGAGATACGAGGCAGGACAGCTCCTGATCACCAGTCTCCATTGCCCGAACGGTGGCATTGGCCCATGCTGTGTCCCCCTCCCAGGAGAGGAAGAGGCTCAGCTCCTGATCTCCCAGAAACATATGGAACATAACTTCTTTGGCAGGAAACACTCTAGCCACCTCACAACTCACAGTCTCTGCCATCCCAACCTCCACAAGTGAAGAGACCCAGACCTGGGGGCTCTCAGAGAATTCTGCCAAAAAACAAGGAAAGAAAGGAGAAAAGCCCTGATAAATCATGTGTCATGCAAAACCCCACAATGTAGGAAGGGAGTGGGGCTAACAGATCTCTCTTCCCCAGGGTGAGTTTAAAGCCCAAGTAGAGGTGGAGCACAATCATCCCCACACCTGAACCCTGTGGGAGCTTAGCTCCAAAAGCCAAGGCAAGATGAGCAAAATGAGATGCAAGATTTCTTCCACACCTGGGCTCTGACTCACCAAAAATCCGGAGTACTTTGATGAGTGAGCTGCCTTGAAAGAGCCTTCCACCTTGTGAACTCAAGTCCAGTTCTGCACGGCAGGAGAAATTGCACCTGTCATTCTCCCTTTGGGCTCTGATGCTGATGGTGACCTCAGCTCTTTGGGAGGCCACAGCCAAGCTCACAAAGTTCTTTCTATATAGTTCTTGGTTACCCTGGAGAAGGGTAAGGGTGAGGTTCTCCAAGGGTGCTACACTGTGCACATGGCATGTCACTGTAAAGGCTTCATCCACAGCCACCCATGCAGGCTGCAGCTCCAGGATCACCTCCTTTGGTGGCTCTTTAAGACAAAAAGGGAGGGCTTAATGAGTGCTACCCACCTCTCCAGAAAGAAATGGGATAGGACAGGAAGGCTGATCCATCTGATCATTGTTGATCAACATCTGATCAATAGTGTCAGCTTTCTGCCATCCCTGCACCAGACAGACAAGTTAGCCTTCTGGCTCTTTTCTGCCACCTATCAAAGGCAGCTAGAGCCATAGCTAAGAAATGTGACTATTGAGGGGAATTCCCTTGCTTTGATTGTTGCTGCCATTCTGGAAAGCTTTTATGTCTTACCAGAGGTGCTTCAGAGGTATGCGCAGCTTCTGAGGGACTCCCTAGCAGCATACAAAAACTATAACCAAGTTCTTGCCCCCAGAGCTCACATGTATTCTTATAGCCATATCTCTGCTGATGCAATTTGCCCACCTTAAAGACCCTCTTCACCAATACTCTCCCATTAAAATCCTAAACATTCTGCAGGAAGGCAGCTCAAGAGCCTCTTTTATCACAGAGACCTCTCTACCATAGGGCATAAAGACCCTCCTTTCTCTAATCTCTATTTATTCTAAGAGCTTGTAGCAAATAACTCAGCACTAACTTTATATTTTTTGATACTTCAGAAGTTAGCATTATTAGCATATGCTTCCTGTATTTAAGCATATTCTCAAGCACAGATGTCTGGATGCCCTCTATGGTCTGTTCCTAATTAAAACCCAGCAGGAAGCCTACATCAAAGGGCAATAGAAGTAATTGGCTCTAGCATCCCTAGAGTATGACATAAATCTTTATTACAGGCCCTTATTCTCTCTCCCAGTTAGAAATATTTGTCTATTCTTCCCTAAATAAGACATATTCATGTTTCCCTATAAACCCCCTTCCTCTCCAGCCCTCAGCCCCACTCACCATACACAGTGATGCCAAGGCTTATGTCCTTTTGGAACCCTGCACAAGAGAAGAAGCACTGCAGGACAGAATTCTTTGTGACATTCTCCAAGAGAAACTCTTTCCACTGAGGCCCTTTGCCCACTTGGGTTTTCTTTAAGAAGGTTTCAATTCCACTGGGTCCTGGATCTGGACAGGTGGTGCTGCAGTTGACCAATAGGGACTGTCCATACTCCACCAGGGCCTGATTTGGCCAAACAGAAACCTCAAATAGCTCTTCTGTGGCCCCTGAAATGAACCACATATGCCAAAGACTCTGGTGAGGACCATGAGACCCAAACAAAATACAGAGCCTATTCTATCTAATTATAAGTTAGAGACCAGGGAACCTGCCCTGAGTGAAAAGGTTCAGTGGAACAGACAAGAAAAAGACCTTTAATTAACAAGTTAGAGCCCTGGTTCTACCCTATCTTCTTTCTTGAGATCTTCATTTCTCTATTAGTGTCACCGTGAAATTATGGAGTTGCTAAAAATCATGCTCAGGAAACCATCCTCTTTATAAACTTTCAGAATTATTGGAAGCTCTCCAGGATTGGCTGTTGAGGGCCTGCATGGGGTCAGGAGACCCCTGAGCAAAAGAACTTTATTACTTATACCTCAAAGCAGTGTTTCACTCAAATTATGGTCAAGGATCGCCTTCACCAAAACCAGGATCACCTGGAATTCTTGCAAAATTGCAGATTCCAACTCCATCTCAGAGTGAATGTTTAAAAACATGTGAAAGTAGATCCTGGACATATGCTAGGGAATAAAACAAGCTTCCTGGGAACCCTTATGCACACTAAGGTTTGAGAACCAGGGGCCTACAGGTGACTCCTAGGGTCATTCGTTTCCCATGGAACTTTACAATACTTCTTCTCAGAGTAAAACCATTCCATCTTGATTTTATGCTAAAGCAACAGACATTTCTGGATTCCTACAAGTTAAGAGTGTTAGGGAAATCTTCTCAGATGCAGTGAGAGAAACATCAGATAGATTTTAGATACGTGATGTAGGTAAGGGGCACAGTCTTCTGAAGACTTACCACAGGTCCCCTTTAGCTAGACCATGCCCACCATCCACTCCATCTCCCAAATACCAGTCCCCTCTAGGAATACACAACACTTTTAGCAATGTTACCCACTAAAGCTCCAGTTCCCCCCTGCCATCCAGAGCACTCACTTCTTGAAACTGAGCTATGGGCTTTGTTCTGTCAAGATCCTATTGTAGTTCACTATGACACAAAGGGTGGCAAGAAAGAAGTAAAAATACTCTCGAGATGAGAAACACAGGACAGTCCTGGGGCAGAAGGGAGCCAAGCAGAGAAAGCATATTTCCTAGGGAGAGTCCTCTATGAAGTCTATTAATTTGGGTTTCCCAAGTGATCCAAGAAATAAGAATCTCTCCCCCAGGGTCCAGATGAATGACTACTGAAGTGTCACCCCACTCAGGACTTCCCATTCGATTCCTCATTGACCAGATACCTGTGTCCCAGCACACACTGGCTAAAGAAATTTTCCCAAATAGCCTCACCTGGGCAAGGGATCAAGACCATCAGGGCCAAAACATCAAACAGAAGCATTTTCATCCTTATGAGAAGGGCCAAAGGCTGGAGAGGAAGAAAGGAGACAGCAGTGCTGGAGAAAGTGACCAAAAAAAATACATATATATATAGAAAATTATTTCTTTGATATTTCTAAAAGTGAGCCCCTTTCCTTAAACCTCAATAGTCTGGAAAATATGCAGCAAAAACATCAGTAGTGTGAGTGTACTAGAAGAACTTCTTGCATCTATTTCAGTTTGGCTTATGTGCACAGCAAAAAAACAGGGAAAATAGGAGACAGAGTGAAAAGATATTTGATTATCAAGATTTCTGTATAAGCTTGTATTGCACTTACCTTTTCACTAGTTTCCCTCTATTAGACTGAGTCAATAGAACAGTATTAGCATGGAAACATGAAAAATTGAATTTAGAGAGATGAAATTTGGCAGTGTTTATCTGGCACTATCCAGTGGAAAGTGACCCTGAATCTAGAATCCTATTCTCTGAAGTGAGGGAGAAATGATTTACCAGGCCTCACTCTTCATGACCTCTATGAAATATTCCTTAAGACAAATCACCTCTTTCTGATCTGCCTCCATGTTTACCAAGCAAATTTTGAATTATTACTTTGGCTAAGTCTTAAGTGACCATTTCTCTGTTCTCCACCAATCCATATCATGTTTGTCTTTCAAAACCCCATTCAACATAATTTCTTCTAAGAAAGGTTTCTTAACTATCCTTGTCCCACTTCACAATCCCTCACATGTTGTACATTATCTGTAGCTCACTTTATGCCAAACAAGATTTCTGAACCTGTGTACATTAAAATTTAATTCACTTTGGTGAATTATTTCAATGGTGTAATCACCACTATACTAGGAACACCTTGAGGACAAGAAGCTATAGTTTCCTGATCTCGTAAGTATCTCCAGCACCTACCACACTACCTATGATATTGCAGGTATTCCATAAATGAATGGCTATCCTCTAATTTTGTATTTGAATTTTCATACTTTGGGTTGGTCTACTTCTACAGGTCTACTTCTACTTCTATGCTGGTCTGAAAGTTTTTTTGTCTTTTTTATACAGCCATAAGATAACAGGCATATCAAAATTTGTACCCCCAAGTGAATGTTACCCTTCAAACTAACCACTTCAGGAGGCTACAAATAAGCTTATTTCAGTTATGACACCATTATTCAAAACTTTTTTTTAGAAATGATTTAGAACTGCCTTTTAAGAAAAATCAGTCTCTTTGCTAAATTGTCCTATTATTCTTTTAGCAAAAATGATATTATTCAGTTGCTTTATTCACCAAACTTAGCTCTAAGTGACTTATGTCTCTTTCCAAGAAAGCTCTGTTATCGTTGAAGATATTCTAAATAAAGGCCCAGACTCCGAAGTAAATTTCAAAACAAGAGATGTGAGTAATAACAACTCTGTTGGAAAACGTACAAAAGCCCCAGCTGGGACTGCTTAAATCCATACATTCTTTCTACAAACAATTACTGAGCACCTACGTGCCAGGCTCTTAGTAAGGTGTTGAAGATACAGAGATTTAGCCTGTGACAGTAATTCCTGGAAGTCTAGTGGGAAAGGCAAATACAAATAAAAATAACAGTACTCCATGCTAAGTGTTATTATAAAAAAGAAGGGGGAATAAAATGAGAATTATATCAGTTTATTCAAGTATATCAATAAAAATGTCAGTGTTCTGATTTTTTCATACCTTACATAAAATTTAGAAAATATTGATTGTTCAGATCTAATATTATGGAAGTGGCAAGGGAAGGGCAGAGGAAAATGGCCTTCCCACTGCTTGAAGGGCATGCATAATATTCATTTAACTGTATAATTTTTAAAAATATCAGTCATTGATTTGTATATAGTATTAATATAATCCAAATTAACTTTTGAAGTCCTTTAGGTAAAGTGCTCTCTTCATAACACCTACTCCAGGACTAGGCACTCAGCTGCTCTACAGCTCATTTCAATGACTCTTTTTCAGTCACATCTTCTCTAATAATTTCTTTTTTTATTTATTTTTTGAGACATAGTCTCGCTCTGTTGACCTGGGTAGAGTACTGTGGTGTCAGCCTAGCTCACAACAACCTCAAACTCCTGGGCTAAAGCAATCCTACTGCCTCAGCCTCCTGAGTAGCTGGGACTACAGGTACACACCACCACGCCTGACTGTTTTTCTATTTTTAGTAGAGACGGGTCTGGATCTTGCTCAGGCTTGTCTCAAACTCCTGAGCTCAAGCAATCTTCCCACCTAGGCCTCCCAGAGTGCTAAGGATTACAGGCATGAGCCACCTTGCCCAGCCAATAATTTCTAACATTTAGTGGACATGAAGTACATTCCAGGCACTAGACTGAGTGCTTTATTTTCATTATCTCCTACCAATCCTACAATTATCCTCAGTTTTACAGATGAGAAGATAGAGGCTAAAAGAGGTGAACTAACTCAACACAGATCACACAACTAATAAAAGGTGAAGCCAGGTTCAAACCTAGGCATTTTGACTGCAGCACAGTGCTCTTAGTCCTTCACTACATCTGTACATTCCATGAATCCAGATTATTTGTGTTTTGATGAGGTCAGTGTCACATTCAATTCCCCATAGAGGTTAATCCAAGAGCTCTATTTTTATTAGTCTCTCTTTAGCTTGCTGATGTTACCTTCCTCTGCAAAGCCTGACCTTGTTGTGAATTAATCTCATAGACTATCTTTTCTGCTCTTAGAATCTTAGCTTAAAAAAAAAAATCCCATCTCTGATCACTATAAACCAAGCTAGTTGGTTTTTCCTTGTAGTTACTAGTATATATCTATGCCCATAAACAGTCATAAGAAAACAGTCCTGGGGGGTTTCTTTTTGTTTTCATTCTCATATACTGACAAGTACTTTGTTGTATGTTGTTTCGTAGAACTCGCTAAAGTCCCCCTCCCCCATTATCCCCACAGCTCTGTTCTTTCATCCTTGTTTTCATCGGGCACGTTAGGATCATGTTCTGAAACATGAGATTTTTATCTTCATTTTGTTGAGGAGAAAGAAAGCAGCATCCCTGAGGAGAAATTATTTTGAAATCTTTTGAAATTCCTTTTGCTTATTCTGTAGATTACATATCCCAAATGAAAGGTTTAAACCATCTGAAAGTCTAGTCCTGCACTCCAGCCACCGGGAGGGTGGGTTGCAGGAGAGGGGCAGGCAGTGAGGGGAAGGTGGGGGGCTCCGAGGTGCTGTCGGATCGTTTTGGCGGCCTAGTGTGCACTGGACTTCGTGTCCAAGGTTGGCATTCTCACCTTCCATTCAAATGCAAGGGTTTCTTATATGAGTCACACTGGGCCCTTTGCATCTTCTCGTCCCTCTGCCTGTAACGGGGGCTACTCTGACCACCCTCTTTCAACCTCTGCGTGGCCGGGGCCCCCACCGCAGCACCCGCTCCATCCACGCTACTGCCCTCTGCTCCCAGAGCACCATCACCTTCCAACGCACGACCATTCACTCACTAGGCCTGTAAGCCCCACGAAGGCAGGGCCCTAGAACGGGGACAGGTGTCCAACGACTGCGAACGAATGAATGCGTGAACTAGTGAAAACAGGTACAAAGAAGTGTGAGAGGGACTTCGCCCCTGCATGTGTACAGGGCACAAGCCAGTTCTTGCTGGGAAGGAGTTTCCGTCTAACTGGGAGAGGGACGTGTGCACAACGTGGCCTTGAAGGCTTATGCACGAGGATAGTATTTTAAACGTTTAAAAATATGTGGAAGAAATACTTCAACGCGTGTTCCTCGGGGCTTCCAGCCCACGAAAGCGTGAGGAGGCGAAGCCCACCGCAGGCCGGACCGCCACAGATTTGACAGGAAAGCCGGGAGGAGAAACCGGCATGAACCGAAGGAACAAAGTAAGACCGCAATCCTTACTGAGCCTTAACAAGACAGTGCCGTTCGGACGCCCCTCGCTCTCTCAGGGCCGCTCCTAGACGCTCCGGCCACCAGTTCTGGGGAAGCTTGGCCGCGTTGCCAGCTCCGCTCGCACGCGTCAGCCACGCGCTCAGACCGTTTGGTCAGCACCGCCTGGCGCGGACGCGCGAGGGCGCTCCGGGAAGCGGGGAGGATCTGCCTAGAAACTCATGACGTCAACGCAAAAGCCTTAGCAGGATTGGTTGAGACAAGTGGGGCGGGAAGGAAGCTAAAACCACAGGAGGGGTGAGAGGGGAAGATGAGGGTAAGGGAGCCTGTATCCTGCTTGGCAGAGAGCGCATAATTTGACTCAAGATAATCGGTACTGAACAAAACAAAATGAAAACAAAGGGAAAAGGGTTGTAGCAGCAAATAATGACTCTATAAAGAAAACAAGAGGTTGTCCTCCCCTGTGCCTGTTTGTTTCGTGCTGCTGCCTGATCACGTGAGACGTCCCGTGGGGCAGAGAGCTGCGCTTCCCGCCTCGGGCCGCGGCCTCTGTGGGCCTTAGACCTTGTTTCTTACTCCCTCAGAACCCTACCCGGGCCGCTCTCGGGGTGCTGGAAGATGGGTTCGGCTGGGCTTTGCCAATATTCGAAAAGTCCCTTTTCGCGTCCCGCTCCTGTTTCCATACCCCGCCCTCCACATACAAATAATGTGCTTGAGCGACTTGCGTTCTCTTCCTCGCTTCCTACCGATGTGCCTGCGCTCCCGCTCACCCCTGCCCAGGAGCTATCAGTGAAGCCGTAAAAATGGGGTGAGCTGGGACATTCTCTGTTGCATCTCTCCACCCGGGACCCCTACCCTTAGCTTCCACGTCAAACGTTTTCCGAAGCCTCTTGAGGTCCACTCCCAAAACACTTGCCCTGAGCCCAGGTTGGGTCGTCTCATCCAGCTTCCCGTTGTGTCTTTGGCTCTCCTTCAATCCTTAGCCTGACCGTGAGCCATAGGCTGAGTTCCTTGGTCCTGTGAAATTTGAAGATTAGAGAGGTTTTTGTTTTTGTTTTTACAGCGGTCAGTTATGTGCATCCTCGATCTTATTCCATATAATTACCCTCGAGGGAGGCACTGCTGTTACCCCCGTGTTTTGGGTGAGGGTCCAGACTTGGACCGCAGGACTATCCCATCTCTTCCCAACTCTGCATTTAGTGGTGTCAGGTTGGTAGCTTAAAAACAGCCATGGTGGAAGTATTTGTGGCTCTGAAATTGGCAAAGGTTAAAAATCGGGGGTTTTGTTTTGTCTGTTTTGTATAGAACAGCATCTTCTTTATTTTGCTTACTTAATTTCAGAACAAAATAAACAAAACCATAATACACAACATCCAACCCCGTTGTCAAATTAGGGAGGGCATGGTGCTTGAGGTCCTTGTATCCAGCTATAGACACAAAGATAGGTGAGGGGGAGAAAAAAAACTAGACATCAGCAGAAGGAGCTAGGTGAGACAGGGCCACTCAAGGCTGCTGTGGGAGTCATGGGGACACTCAGACTAGAGTGAAGTGGGATCATCATAGCTCACAGCAGCCTCAAACTCCTGAGCTGAAGCCATCCTTCCTGCCTCAGCCTCCGGAGTAGCTGGAACTACCGGCAAGCACCACCTCACCCAGCTAATTTTTCTATTTTTGTAGAGATGGGTCTCGCTCTTGCTCAGGCTGGTCTTGAACTCCTGAGCTCAAGCAATCCTCCCGCCTCAGCCTCCCAAAGTGCTAGGATTACAGACGGGAGCCACTGAGCCAGGCTATGCACTTATATTTGGCAGGATGTTTTCATCTAATTTCTTTCAGGTAGTTTTTTTTTTTTTTTTTTTTTTTTAAGACTAGTCAAGGGCAAAAGTGAGAAGCGGGGAAAGTAGTAGAACAAGGAGTTCAATCTGTAACTGTGAACAGCTTTCTGGTACCTTTGAATGTCATTTTTTATTTGTCAAATGCTTACATTTTTATTATCCTTTTTTCAATTTCTCAATAGCATATCAGCCTTAACTTGCGTTTCTTCAATTAAAAACTTAAATTTCAACATCATTAAGACTTAAAATAATCCAATCTGATGAAAATAGCTATATGTTATAAAAATATTTCTTTAAAGTTCTAGTCATTTTATAAATTGGTCACTTAGTTGAATTTTGGGAAATGGGCTTGCTCCATCTGACTCATTTCTTTACTTGAAAGGTAATTTGCTAAGGAAATGGAGAAGTCGTTCCTTCAAACAGATAATTGCTCTGGCCCAGGTAGTCCTGGTTTTAGGTCTGGGTTGTAGAGGCAGCAGGTTTGAACCTGACAAAAGCAGAAGTCCCAGCTAGGCACTGTCCTCTTCTGAAGTTGCCTCTCTTTTGACTGCTTTACTTGGTTTCTGGGCTCCCCAAATCTCCTACTTCCCTGATCCCTCAAGACTCTCCTTATTCCTCCTCTGCTTTTTATTCATGGGGCTGTCAGCACCTGACAGCTGTCACTTGTTGTTTATAGTGGCTAATCAGGCGTCCTCAAACTACAGCCTGCCAGCCACATGCGGCCCGCCTAGGACATTTATCCGGCCCACCGGGTGTTTTTGCCGCCACTGCCTGTCCTGCTTAGCAGCCGACTTGTCCCGGGCCCACGGTGCGCACTCTCCAACAGTCTGAGGGACGGTGAACTGGCCCCCTGTTTAAAAAGTTCGAGGACCCTTGGGCTAAATGGTGAGTTAGGATCAGTGCAGTCTTAACCAGAATTAGAAGAACGGATAAGTAAAGAGTTAAAATCAGGAGTTAGTACTAAGTGAATCAACCTCCGTTGGCCCATCAGAGTCAAGGCGGGAGTAAGATCTGGCCTAAGGAAATGAACAAAGAAAAATCCTGGAATCCAGGAGGAAGGTCACAAATCAGTCAGTCCAAGAGAGTGCGAGCATAAAGCTCAAGACTTTGGTAGCCAAAGTTAACTGTTATGATTAAGCTAGTTTTAACCTTCTGTCCTGATGAGTTAACTGCTGATCAGGACTGACTTGGAACAGACGTCTGGGGTGGGGAATGGAGTTGACTTTTACCTGCGTTATTTCCTGAGCAGGCATTGTTTCCACAAGGTCCTTATCCTCCTGGAGTTCACACTGCAGGGGTGTGTGGGTAGACACAGAGTGCCAAACAAAAGCCATAGCACAATATGATGAGTATTTTTACAGAAACTTAGACCAAGTGCTATGGAAAACAGAAAAGAGAGCAACAAATTGATGATGGCAGTTGGAGGTTGGGGATAGGAAGTCATGGAAAATCCCAGAGGCAGTGACATTTGCATTGGCCTTGAAGGATAATCAGACACTTGCATGGCAGAGAACTGGGGAGGAACAATTATTCATTTAATAAGTATGTATTGAGTATTTAACTTTATACCAGCTGTGGTTCTAGGTGTTGGGGCACAGCAGCCAAAGAGATGAAGCCCCTGCCTTTGAGGAGCTTACATCCTACTCACATCATAGGCAGAAGGAACCACAGCTGTGAAAGGCCTGGGCCTGTTCAGGGAGGGGTGAGTCTAGTGTGGCTTGATGTTAGAATACATGGGCTGTTGGTGAAAATAAAGCTGAAGAGAGCAGGCATGATGATGCATGCTGTGGTACTAGTTACTCAGGAAGCTGAGAGGGGAGGATTGCTTGAGCCCAGGAGTTTGAGGCTGCAGTAAGCTATGACTTACTGCACTCCACCATTGCACTCTAGCCTGGGTGACAGAGTGAGACCCCTTTGTTTTCTAAAAAAACAAAGAAGAAACAGGCTCAGCACAGTGGCTCACACCTGTAATCCTGGCACTCTGGGAGGCCAAGGCAGGATGATCACTTGAGGCCAGGAGTTTAAGACCAGTCTGGGCAACATAGCATGACCTATCTCTAAAAAAGAAAAATAGGTGGGGCACAGTGGCTCATGCCTGTAATCCTAGCACTCTGGGAGGCTGAGGCAGGCGGATCGCTCAAGGTCAGGAGTTCGAAACCAGCCTGAGGAAGAACAAGACCCCATCTCCACTAAAAATAGAAAGAAATTAATTGGCCAACTAAAAATATATAGAAAAAATTAGCCAGGCATGGTGGCACCTGCCTGTAGTCCCAGCTACTCGGGAGGCTGAGGCAGAAGGATTGCTTGAGCCCAGGAGTTGGAGGTTGCTGTGAGCTAGGCTGACACCACAGCACTCTAGCCCAGGCAACAGAGTGAGACTGTGTCTCAAAAAAAACAGTCTGAGCAAGAGTGAGACCCCATCACTACAAAAAATAGAAAACATTAGCTGGGCTTGGTGGCATGTACCTGTACTCCCAGCTACTAGGGAGGCTGAGGCAGGCAGGAGGATGGCTTGAGCCCACGAGTTTGAAGTTGCTATGAGCTAGGCTGATGCCACGGCACTCTAGCCCAGGCAACAGAGTGAGGTTCTGTCTCAAAAAATAAAAATAAAAAATTAGCCGGGCTTGATGATGCATGCCTGTAGTCTCAGCTACTCGGGAGGATGAGGCAGGAGCATCTCTTGAGCCCAGGAGTTTGAGGCTGCAGTGAGCTATGATCATACTACTACACTCCAGCCTGGGCGACAGCACGAGACACTGTCTCAGAAAGGAAGAAAGAAAAGAAATGGAAGAGAAGAAGAAAGGAAAGAAAAGAAAAGAAAGTAGAGTTACTTGGTTGAGGTGGAGCTGGGGAATGTGAGGGGAGGAACGCTGCTTTGTGCTCTCTCCTTACTCTCTGCTCTCCTCAACAGCTCCTGAGGTATTTCTGAGAAACATGAAGAACCATAGTTTAAACACACTGCTAGAGGTAATGGAGGGCCCACCGACACGGGTGAATGGAGAGACGTGATCTGATTTGCTTTCTTGGGATAAAACTGGCAAGAGGGATGGAGTAGGATGGCCAGTCGGTAGAGAAGCCTGCTGGGTGGGTCAGGAAAGAGCTGCTGAGGACCTGCCTAAGGTGGGTAGGCTGGATCCAAGAGACATCTGGGAGGCAAAACCAACAGAACTTGGTGACTAAGAATGAAGGGAAGAAGGAGAAGGAGGAGTGAAAGATGATTTCAAGCAAGAACAGACTTTGAATCCTTAAGGCCTTATTCTCCTTGCTTTTAGTTGCAGGCACCTTGGGCATCTGGTGGGATCATTCCATATTCCTTAGCTTTCTGTTGCCTGAAAGACCAGTTTGAATGTCTCAGCAAGGCATGGCTGGCCCTTTGCCATGTCCTCATGCCCTTAACCAGGATCAGTACGGGGGAGGAGAGGCAGACTGAGAGGACAAAGAGACATTGATTTTAAACAGATGGCTTCAAATGACTGATGGAGCATCTAGCAGGGAATTGGAAATATGGATTTGAAGCTCAGGAGACAGGAGGGGTTGGAACTAAGAGATTTAGGGTCATCAGAAAATAGACAGTAATTGAAGGGTTGGGAGTGAATGAATATGTCTGGGTAGATCAGGGATAGAGAAAAGGGCTAAATATAGAAATCCAGAGAACAAGGACACTTAAGGACAAGTCAGAGATCCCAATGGAGGCTCTTGCCTTATTGTTCCTCTATGGTAGTGGTCTGTTTTTTAATTCTATCAATAGCTCTGAGTCCAAATTCAAAAGCTAGGAGGTCATCTCTGGGAGAGTCTAAGGAGTGACCAGGAAGAGGCGTGCAAGACCACAGTGCCACCCAGGTCTCTGAATGTACTATATCTCTTCTCTGCATGGGAAGAGACTAAATGGTAGAATCGTGCCCCTGACCTTGGCTCCAGAGATTCCAGGAGTGTCACCTGGGCTGGTTGTAGCCCCAAAGCCCCCTATTTCTTTTTTTTTTCTTTTCTAGACTTTTTAATAAAAGTTTTAGATTTACAAAAAACGTTGAGCAGATAGTACTGAGAGTCCCATATATCCCTCCCTCTCTTCCCCCTATTATTATTAATAATACCTTTCATTAGTGTGGTACATTTGTTATAATTAATGAACCAGTATTGATACATTATTATTAAAGTCCATAGTTTACATTAAAGTTCACTCTTTCTGTTATACAGTCTATGGATTTTGACAAATACATATTATCATGTGTTCACCATTATTGTATCATACAGAATAGTTTCACTGCCCTAAAAATGCTCTGTATTTCACCTATTCATCCCCCTTTCCCAGTCCCTGGCAACCACTGGTCTTCTTACCATGTAACCTCAAACTCCTGGGCTCAAGTGATCCTCCTGTGTCAGACTCCCAAAGTGCTGGCATTACAGGTAGGAGCCACCGTACCCAGCCCATTTTGCCTTTTAAAGCATCCTTTTTAATGGCTGCATAACATTATCTCATGTGAATTATCCTGAGCCAGTCCTCTATTGTTGGACACTGATGCTGTTACATGACTTAAAGAAAAGACTGGCATGGTAACACCAAACCTTGGATTCACACAGCAGCAAATCACACTTTGCTGACCTGACGCAGAATTCACTTGCTCATGTTCTTCCACTTAACTGTATTTACCAACATTTCATTATCTTTGGGGAAAGGAGCCTTTTAGATGGAACACACTATCTTGGAAACCAGAAGAAAACATCTGGTATTCACTCTGATGGAAGAACCAAAGCAAAGCAGTAAACATCATCTGTCAATTTTTTCTTCCAAAGGAGCTTTTCCAAATTTCCAGGGGTTCTCTTTGCCAATTCCTTGTTGCAGCAACACCAGAAGCAAATGAAACCATTGTGGTTTCTCATGTTCTGAGCTAGGAGGCTCAGAGGCTCCCAGGGCTTAAACCCACTCCTTGTATGCTGGTATCTGCTTCCCCATTGGAAGTCTCTATTCTTCAGGCATTTTACCTGCTAGCCTGTGTTGACTATGAAAATGTGTGTTGAGAATTATGACCACAGTGTGCCCCCAGAAGAGGCACTCTCTGTCTTACACTTGATCCAGCAACACTGATTCTGATTCTCTTCACCCCGTACTGCTTAATGCCTTTGACTCTTACTCTGTCTTTCCCTAACACATGCAGTACCTCCTCCAAGAAGTCTTCATTAATCACTTTCCTTTATTAAAGGGCTCTTCTGCTCCCCCACCTTGTGAATACCTTTATGTTAGCAGTTGTCACACAGGGAAATGATCTGTTTATGCACTTATCTTGTTTACTGGCATATGTCAGGGATTGGCACAAAGAAGGTGCTTAATAAATGCGTCTCAAACACTGAGTACAACATCTGCTGCTTTATGCTTGCATTCGGTCCTTCTGCTGCTCTGACTGGCCAGTGGCCCGGGCCGGTCTCCACCACTGCATCTGTGTGGGAGATGGATGCTCTAGCTAGGACAGGCTCCTGGTACAGCCCCAGCAGTGATGCCATCTTGGTAAATGTTTCCCACCATGACCTATTCACATTGCTTCTCGTGAAATTCTAATCTCCTGAGGGACATCCATATTGAAGAGTAATCCTTTGCTGGCCTGCTCTAGGGGAAGCATTGGGCCACCTTGCTCCAAAGGCCTTTCTCCAAGCTGTTTGGTAGGTGCTAATTTGCTCACCACACAGCTGGGCAAGGAACCACAGAGTCTATGCTGTGAATTGTCCCATTGGCTATGGTTGTATTAAATGCTTTATTATTAAATCAAATACTTTAGTTCCATTCAGTCTACATTGAGCATCTGTACATGTAATAGGGACCAGGGGTACTGGGAAAGTCCCTCCTCTAGATTGTAAGGCTGGGACTATAGAAGGGCTGTATAAAAGTTGTTGAATGAAATCCCCAAAAAGTAGGCACTGAGCAGAATAAGTATCAAGGGGAGAAGAAGGAAGAGAAGAAGGCATTCCATGCTGGGGGAACAAAGGCACGGGGCCGCCAGTCCTATAATTGGCAGCGGGAATGCCCACCCCTCACCCCTACTTCTTTGGATTCGCCATGGGTAACTCGGCACTCTCTTTTCACAAGGTCCTGAATTTTCCTGAAGTGATACATCAGGTCCCATTTGCCTATTAGATGTCCACCAATAATATTTCCTCCTTCAAACTAAAGTTTTCTAGGAAAGAAACCTTCTCTGATTTATCAGGATCTATCATTCAACCTCCTTTTCTCTGAATCTCCACAATATTTGCTTTCAAATTTTCAACACTATTTCTTTGCAAGTAATAACAGACCTGACACATAATTTGTGGCATGTAGTGGTTAAGTTCCTGGATTGTGGATTCTAGAGCCAGATAAGAACCAGGTTTGAATCCTAGCACCATCACAGTGACAGTTGGCAAGTGACCAGATCTCTCTGCATTGATTTCTAAAATAGAGGGAAAAATGGTGTCTACCTCACATATGGTACCTACTGCATAAGTATTGTGAGGATTAAATGAGCTGCGATGTGTAGTAAATGCTCAGTAAATGTTGGCTATTCTCTGCCAGTTGTGTAGGAAATCTTCCTTTATCCCTGCTGTACCTTAGATAGCTTTTTTCTCCCTGACACCTTGTGTTGGCCTATAGAGACATAAAAGATTTCAGGAGTTTTGCAGGGCTTTGCCCTGAAGGAATATGTGAACGTGTTAGTTCACAGATCAAAAGCTGCCTCGCCTCAGTAGGGCATCTCACAGATTGGGAGTGTTTTCATGGCGATGCTTGTCTCAGACCTGTAGGCTTGCACCTGATGCTTCTGTAGGACAAGGCTCGGTATGAGGCCACAGGTTGAGAACTGACCAAAGAATGCTGCCCGGCACTCACCTGCAGCTAGAGACGGTTGGCCTAAGGGACAGTTCCTGCTTCACTCCTGACCACTTGTCTCAATCAACAAGAAACTAGATAAAGAAGTATAGAGGCTCTATATTTCTGTTTAGTCTTTCTGCTAAGTGATCATTTTATCTTAGGACTTAGAAGTTTATCTTAGAAAAATTCTGTAACTGTTTGCTCACGTAGATAGAGTTAATCGAGGGATCTCTAGAAACTTTTGGGGAGACTTAAAACCTAAACAAACTATCTGTTATTATGTAAATCTGTTACCACTGGCAACTAGTCGCTGCACAAATAAATACTGATGCGGGACTTCACTCGGGGCCTCACAGTTCACGGGAATGCTGGAAGACCCCTGACTCCCCCATCTTTATAAACTATATTTTTGTTTCTGTGTCTCTTTATTATTTCTCTATTTCTATTATTTCCATATCTCTTATTTCTGATCCGGCCAGGGGACCCGTTTTTGCTGGGAGTGTAGCTAACTCCTGGCAACCTTAAGGATATTTTATCATAGCAATTGCTTATTGTTGACATTATCTGTTTATCATTCTCTCCCACTACACTCATTTGTTTGTTCACATACGCTTATTGAGTAGGTTACAACAAAGATCAAGAGAGACATCATATATACCTAAAATAATTGAAAACAGGTACTCAAATACAAGTACATGCATGTTAATAGCAGCAGTACTCAGAATAGCCAAGACGTAGAAACAGCCCTAATGTTCATCAAAAGATAAATGCATAAACAAATTTTGGTACATACATACAGTGTAATATTATTCAGCCATAAAAAGATAAAAAGAAATGAAGTACTGATGCATGCTACAACATAGATGAATCTTGAAAACATTATGCTAGGTGAAGGAAGCCAGGCACAAAACCCACATATTATGATTCCATTCATATGAAATATCCAGGAACCCAGCTTGGTGAGTGCCAGGGGTTGGAAAGAGGAGGGAATTGGAAGCAACTGCTAAATGGGTATGCAGTTTTCTTTTGGGGTGATGAAAATGTTTTGGAACTAGATAGAGGTGGTAGTTGCACAACATTGTGACTGTAATAAATGCCACTGAATTGTTTGCTTTCAAATAGAAATTTTGTTATGTAAATTTCACCTCAGTAAAAAAAAAAAAAAAAAGAAAAAGAAATAGGGAGAGAGAGAAAAAGAAAGAGATTGATTCTACCTTCAGAGGGCCAATTTCCAAAACTTTCTCAAAACCAGCACACATAATTGCATACTGTGATAATCACTTGGTTGGAAGTAAAGGGAAGAGAGCAGAAAAGTTCTGGGAGGCCAGGCGTGGTGGCTCACACCTGTATGTAATCTTATCACTCTGGGATGCCGAGGCAAGAGAATTGCTTGAGGTCAGGAGTTTGAGACCAGCCTGAGCAAGAGCGAGACCCCATCTCCACTAAAAATAGAAAAATTAGCTGGGCATCATGGTGCACACTTGTGGTCCCAGCTACTCAGGAGGCTGAGGCAGGAGGATTGCTTGAGCCCAGGAATTTGAGGTTCCTATGAGCTAGGCTGACACCATAGCACTCTATTCAGGGGAACAGAGTGAGACTCTGCCCCCCCTCCCAAATAAAAGCTGGGAGCAAAGAGGCTGTGAGATGGGAAAGGGCTTGGTGGTTTGAGAAATTGCAAGGAGACCATCTGGGCTGATATGTAGAGAGCCAAAGGCAATGGTTTAAAGTGAACCCAAGGAGGTAAGCAGGAGCCAGTTCCTGTAGTCTTAAATGTCACAGGAGGGAGTGTGACATTCAGTCTAAGAGCAGTGGGGAACTGAGGAGGGTTTTAAGCAAGGGATTAATAGGACCAGAATTATATTTAACTGTTTTATCTGTTTTTAAATGCACTTAATTAGATTGCCTCTTTTCTAGAGTAGCAGTTCTCTACTAGGGGGTTTGTATCAGAACTACCTGGGAGGCTTTTTAAAAAATACAATATTGAGCCATTGGATTGGGAAGGTGGCTGGCAGGAATATTTTGGAATAGCTCCCCAGAGGACTCTGATTTTCTCCCACCCTTACCATTTTAAGAACAACTATTGCTCTAGAAGCTTGAAAGGGTTGAAATGCCATTAACTGCCTTATTATGAACTCTTTACTCACTATATGGGGTGGGAGGGGCCATGGTTCAATGACTAACTATTCCAGTGGCCTGTCCCCAGACTGACAGCTACTGGACTTTTAGGAAGAAAGAGTGGGACCTATGAGAAGACCAAGAGGAAGGAAAGCAGCAGTAGCAGGGTTATCACTGGGTTATCAAAGGAGGCACAGCTGAGCATAACTCATTCCTAAAAAGGGATGGAGAACTGTAAACAGGATCTGGGGTGCTATGGTGCAAGGAGGGAAGCTATCACTTGGTTGGGGATAAAAACATAAATGATTTTATAGTGAAAAAGTCTAGCTCCTGGCTATTCAAGAGTGTGGTCTGAGCAGCAACAGCATTGCTTGGCAGCTTGTTAGAAATGCAGAATCTTGGGCTCTGCCCCAGACCTAATGAATTATAATCTGCATTTTTAATAAGAGCCTCAGATATTTTCTTTATATGCTCATTTAAGGTGTACTCGTGTGTATAATGGGGAGGAGACCCCTGACCATCAGAGGCTCCCTGGCACCATTGAAGCACTTTATTTTGAATACTTTCTAATACAGGACAGTGTTTCTGAAAAGGTATTGAATTTTTAAAGATTAAATGCTATAAATGCTGGAGAAAGACCTATTTAACTGCAGGGAGGTTTTTCATAATCCAAATTTCCTTCGACTAGAAACATTTCCTGTAAAGTACCAGGTTTCCTTAAAGTGAGGCAGAGCCATGTTAAAAATGTGTGATAAGAACTCAGCGATTGGCCAAGTCAACCGTTCACACAGCTGGATCAGGTCTGGAGCCGCTCATGTCCCTTGGCAATTCCGAACCACCAGGATGAGCTTTTAAAGGAAGCTGGCGGCTGTTCTGCCCCAGAGAGCAGCTCTAAGTTGAGTCTTTAAGGCTGAAAATGCAGAAGGGAGTGTGGCCGGGTAATTTGGTGAGGCGGATACACCCGGGAGAGAGTAGTAGCAAAAGCCCATTCACTGTTGAGGCCCTAGGTCACCTTCGACCTCTGACCCTGCGCCTCACACGACGCTTCCGTGCCCAGCTTCCGCTCCCGCCCCTCCGGCAAGAAGCAGGCCCAAGGGGTGTGGGCGGGGCTCAGAGCCCGGCGGTTAGGGGCGGTACCTGTTGGGGGCGGGTCTCGCGAGGGGAGGGATTTGAGGAGACGTTCTAGCATTGGGCGTCTATGTGGAGGCGGGGCCTAGTGCTGGGCTGGGTTGGGCGGGGCAGGGAGTTAGCAGCCACCTCTAGATAACTGGACTACTGCCGCCAGACCTCCCGAGGCCCGGGGCGGCAGGAGAGCCCGTAGCAGATCCCGGGCCTGGAATATACGGAACAGGAGCGGAATCAGGATCCGCCGGGGCCCAAACTGGGTCTGTGAGGAGCTCGAGAACTTGAATTAGGAAATCCCGGAACCCGGATCAACCAACCCCGGAACCCGGAATTACGACCAGAAAGTCCCGGATCGCGGAGCTCAGAGCGCGGAGCGGATTCGACGCGGAGCCCGGAGTCCGGATCGCGACACCCCGGGACGGGACGGAGCGATGTCGGGTCGAGGCGCGGGCGGGTTCCCGCTGCCCCCACTGAGCCCTGGCGGCGGCGCCGTTGCCGCGGCTCTGGGAGCGCCGCCTCCCCCAGCGGGACCAGGCATGATTCCTGGACCAGCGCTCCGGGGACCCGGGCCGGCTGGAGGCGTGGGCGGCCCCGGGGCCGCCGCCTTCCGCCCCATGGGCCCCGCGGGCCCCGCGGCGCAGTACCAGGTGAGGAGCGCGGAACGCGCCGCAAGGGCGCCCCAGGCAGGGGGCGGAGGGGACCTCTAGTGAGGCCCTGGAGAAGAGCTCCTGGACAGAGGGCACAGGGGCCCTGCTTGAGGAACTCAGGACGGTAAAGGGCAAGACCAGGGACCCTCGGGCTGCGGCTAGATGGTGGTGGAAGAGTTGGGGGAAAGGGTAACAGATTCTGCAGTGGAGGGTTTGAAGCAGTTGGGAGAGTCTGGGGTCCAGGGTTTCTGAGTACCTGAGAGATGGAGGAGTTGTGAATTGTGAGTTGTGAATTGCTAGTGAATTGTGGGCAGGTGGGTTGAGAAATGTAGTGTAGGTCCTAGGGTAGGAGGGCCTGGGAAGCAAGGAGAAAGTTTTGGAAATTGGCCTTCACTGAGAAACCAGGGTTACCCTGCATTGGCCTTGTTCCCACTCTAAGTCTGCCCTGTTTTTTCTAGTTGGGAACTGGCAGAATTCTAGCATGTCTGAGATGGCTGCCAGCTGCTAATGAGAAGGGAGGAGGCCTGGCTTCTCGTGGGCATGGAAGGCTGAGGCTAGGGCAAGGGGTTTCCTAGTGCAGGGGCAGACCTGGGAGCCTTTGCTCAGGATGCCTCCAGGTTAGACCAGAGACGGTGGTGGCCAGGCCTGAGGAAGGCCCAGCCCAGTAGCAGAGCATTCCCAGCAGACTCTGTTCTGGGCTTTCTGCCTGGTGTCATAGTGTCCAGGAGTTGATTAGTCTGGAGGAGCAGAGAGATTCCACCAAGTCCTGCTGGTCCGGGACTGGAGGAGTCTGCAAGAGTTGCTTCAAAGGGTGCTTTCCTGACTCCTTTGGGGTTTGGCTTTGAAAAGAGCTTCTCAGGTTGCAGCTTCAAAGGCCATTGAGAGGCAGAAACTTATGGTCAGTGTTTGAGGAACTCAGCCTGACCCTGCTGGTAGGACTCTTTAGTCCTCGTCTGTCATTCCAGGTTGCCCCAGAATGCTTGGGAATTGTGCCCATCCTTTTCCCACCCCCTCTCCACTTTTATTTAGCCTTCAAGTTCTGACTCTGCCATATCCTAATCCAGGTGCTCCAGCATTTGGCACTGGCTTCTTGCTAATCTTCCAAGGTCTGCGCTGGGGCTTTCTCCAGGTAGAGGTCTCAGAAGTAAATGGATCCTCATGGGGTGTACATGTCCTGCCAGGACCTCTGAGCCCTCACTTTCTAAGGAGATGCTTAACTGGGACAGTGACTTTTTTCCCCTCTTATTCCTCATTTCTACTCCATCCTCAAAAGGAAATAAAGGGTTAAAGGGTATGGGCAAAGATAGACTTGGTCCCGAGGACTCTAGCTGGGGTCCTGTCTTTCCCATCTTGCTCTCCCCCTTGGGGATTCATGGGCCCCCTAGGATATCACTGAGAGGTCCCTGCCTCAGTCACTGCAGTCCTTGGGCCTGCCAACTAAGACCTGGCCTGGGAGCCTCCTGTGGGTCTTTGGCCTTGGAGGAACCTGGAACAGTTTCCTTGGCATGCAACCCAGAGTGAATGTGCCCTTGGGAAAGCCCCTGTGAGGATGGATTCCACCATGTTCAGTGGGGAATGGCCTTGGGCCTGTAGCAAGGCCAGGCTGGCTGGCTGGGTAGCCCTGGGTGACTAGGTGTGGGGAAGTAGGAGATGGCCCTGAGCCTGGGCTTCTCTCCTCCTCCTCCTACTTCTCCTCCCAGCTGGGAAGGAGAACCCAGCTAGCCAACTTTGGCTTAGTTCAAGGAGGATTCTACTTGCACTCTTTCCGAGTGCAGTTGTATGATTTCCAGAAGAAAGGACTTGAGATCTGGGGAACAAAGGGGCTGCTGTCTGTTAGGGCTCTTGAATGAGCCGGAAGAGCAAGGATTCGAGGGCCCAAGCTGGGCCAGTAGGGAAGCCTGTTGAAAGAAGGAAGTGACAATTCACCTCCCTCCAGACAGAGATTTTAGCTGTTGATCACAGTTACCTGTGGAGCTTAGAAAAACAACCAACTGGGAAAAAACAAAAACCACAGATTAGTTGGTTCACTCCAGAGAATTCAAAATACTTTCTCATGAGGGAGGGGGTGGCATGTTCTCCTCCAATTAAGGTCCTTAGCCCCAACCACCAGGAGCATCAGGGATAGGGGCTTGGGGCGGGGGCCGAGCATGCTCACCTGAGTCCTAGATGCCTTACTTGGAGGCTGCAGCATAGGCCCAGCTGTTGCCCTGCTCTCCAGGAGTGTTGGTAGAAACCAGCTTAGATTATAGGCTGCTGCTGGGCCAAGGGAGAGGAGGTTGCTGCCTGCTTCTGGGGACTGAGGTTGCTGCTGCTCAGGGGACTGAGCCAGACCTACCTAGTCCTGCAGCAGGCAGGCAGTTGGACAGGCTGAGAATTCTGGGCTGTGGGGTTTGTTTTTGTTAAAACTCCTGAATTGTTTTTTTTGAAGGGGAGGAGTTAGTTACTGGTGCTTCAAAGCCCAGGTGTAGAGCTTGGCAAGGCTAAGCTGGGACTTGATGAACTGTGAGCAGCCTTCCCCGGGGGCCTGGGTGAGCTGGGGGCTCTCAGCCGGGAAGTCTGGAGCAGATGTCTGGGTGGGGCCTATTCAAGGGCCTGCCTGTCTGTGCTGCCTTGTTTTGGGACTTCCTGTTACTGGAGCACCTGCCCAGGAAAGGTGGGTGGTGCTGCAGGTTTTGTGAAGGCCCCAGGGTGTAGCTTGTTGGGGACCACAGGGCCCTAATTCACACTCTGTGGGTTCTCCCGCTTCAGTGGGGGAAAACTCAAGTCTGGGATGTCTGGGTCTTGGGCTTACAGCTGTGGCCACACTGAGTTTTTTTTCTAGAATCTCTGGCCATGGCTTATTAAGGCAGAGAAACAGCTGCCTTTTGCCTTTCAGCAGCTCTGACAAATCTCTTCCTAATGGAGAGAGACCTGTGGCAGGACTCCGTGAGCCCCAGAGCCCCTACTTTGAACTCTTCATCCTCCCAAGTGCTTCCCTCCACCCTTTTCCGCTCCTCTTCCCCAGGTCTCTGGGTCTTGTTTCTTTCCATCTCTGCATCTGGTCGAGAATCCAACCCTCCAAGATGGGAGCATGGGTTTAGTGCTAGATGAAGTGATGCTGGGGTGGGGGAAGCTCCTCTGATTTGGTGCTAGTCTCCACCCAGCCTGGCTTGGTTGGCTGGTTTTGCTGGTTGCATAATCTGGGCCCTGGGGCCAGCCCTGTGAAGCTGCCAGGGACAGTGTGTGCGAGGCAGAGCTGCCAAACAGGCCTTGCAGGCTGCAGCCATGGCGAAGGTGATGGGGGCCAGAGGTTACTCCCAGATGGGCTCCACGGGAATATTGGGAGCTGGGCCTCAGTGGGAAATCCTTCTGAAGGCTTCAAAAGATGCTATTTCTGTCACCCAGATTCCTGCTGCTGTCCCTGTGACTCTGATCTTTACATCCCAGGATAATTTTATCCCCATTCTCCAGCTTGGGATTGCTATAGGGCTAGACAGAGCCTGAACCAGTCCTGGCTGCCAGGTGGTGCCTGGACCACGGGCAAAGTCCGGGTGCCAGCTGCGTGCTCTCTCGCACTCTCTCTCTCTCTGTCTCTCTCTCAGGCCACCCAAGAGCCATAGCTTCCCTTTCAGGGTCTTCTGGCACAGGGGCAGTGGTTGGGCAGCAGGGAGGTGAGAGAAGGATCGTTCTGGGTTGTGGGTAAGGGCCATATGGTGACCAGAAGGTCTCTGTACTCTATCTGAGGCCACCCCCACCAATTGGGACATGTTCCAAGCCATCCGGTTGCAGTTCACTCACCTGGGGTGCTGCTGCCTCATGGGCTCGTGGCCCACTGGGCTGCCTTTCTCCCCCAGTCACACACCAGGCTGGCGACAGGGGATGGGGATTAGGCCTCTGCGCTATCAGCCTCTTATATCGTACTACACCCCTCTGTTTGGCTGTGACACTGGCCCCCATGCAGTGCTTCTCACAGTGGAGGCAGGAGAAGGAGGGCAGGGCCCTCTGAGGGCCTCAGGAGTGCCTCAAGGCCAGCTGGTCCTAGGGAGCAGGGGGACAGCACGCTGGGGCTGGGAGGCTGTTATGGGCCCTGAAAAGCTCTCCCAGGCCCTTCCCTCTGCAGGCAGGACTCTCCGCCCACCCCCAGGCTCTGGCAGGCCTCATTTGCTGGCACGGCTGCCAGGGCGGCTGCAGGGGGCGGGGCAGGTGTGGTTTACACTCTGTGCTCAGGCGCCCGCTCCCCTTTGTTCCTGGCACTCCAGCGGGGCTCTGTGGTGTGCTGCTCAGGGCTGGACCTGGCTGAGAAGAGGGATGGAAGGCATGGGCTATGGGCCCCGGAGGGCCCTGCCCTTGACCTATGCATCCCCATTGGCTCACTTCCCCCAGCGGCCTGGCATGTCACCAGGGAGCCGGATGCCCATGGCTGGCTTGCAGGTGGGACCCCCTGCTGGCTCCCCGTTTGGCACAGCTGCTCCACTTCGACCTGGCATGCCACCCACCATGATGGATCCATTCCGAAAACGCCTGCTTGTGCCCCAGGCCCAGCCCCCGATGCCCACCCAGCGCCGGGGGTAAGACCATCCTGTTTCTCCCATCCTACCTAGCACAGCTCTGGTTGTAGCAGAGGGTTTCCTTCTATCCTAAGGGCTTCTATGACTGAGGAAAACTCATGGCTCTCTTGGGGGAGAGTCCTGGGGACTGAAGGGGTGGATGGGGGGGTGAGCGTCCTTTGGACCATTGACCTCTTACTCTTACATGGGTTTCTGTCCTCTCCAGGTTAAAGAGGAGGAAGATGGCAGATAAGGTTCTACCTCAGCGAGTAAGTGCTGGCAGGAGGTCCAGGAGGCCTGCCCAGTGGCTGGCTGGGGATGGGAGTCCATCTCCTCCAACCCTGGAAGTAGGGAGGAAGGGAAGAAGGAGGCAGAGCTGTGGCTAAAGCAAGCTGAAATCCTTCTCCCTTCCTCCAGATCCGGGAGCTTGTCCCAGAGTCTCAGGCATACATGGATCTCTTGGCTTTTGAGCGGAAGCTGGACCAGACCATTGCTCGCAAGCGGATGGAGATCCAGGAGGCCATCAAAAAGCCTCTAACGGTGTGTGGAGCCCTAACCATCTCTGGCCTTCCCAAACTTCTCTCCCCTCCCTGGCTTGTTTTCCAGGGGCCAAGCGAGGGTCGGTGTTGGGCTAGAGCAGGATTTTTCACATGCAGGATGCAGCCCTTTGGGAGAGCATTAACTCAATCTAATGTGTTGGAGCCAGTATGTTTTAAATGAATATAAAATAGAAAATATAAATACTTCATAGTAGTATTTACCATAGTAATGAATGTATTCTTTAATGAAATTTTTGTTTCAGGTATTTATATATGTATGTGGATCCTGGGTTGTAATTTAAATTGTAAATCTTAATAGATTGTGGTCAAAAGTTTGAAAACCACTAGAGGGCAGATAAAAGTAGTTCCTTTCTCCTTTCCCATCCCTGGAGTTTTTCTTTTCCTAATGATAATCTAGAACAGTCACCTGAGTGGTGAAGTCTTTCCAGGAGACTAGGATATTTTGGGGCCATGATGGGTGTTTGGTTTTCATTTCAAGTTTGAGCCAGAGGTTTCTGATTTGCCTGGTAGCGCTCTGCCTATGTATCTCTGTCAAGCCATACCACCGATCCCACTGTTAGCATTGTGGGTGATGCATCTGTTTCCCCCATAAATTGTGAATTATTTAGGGCCAGGGCTGGGATCTACTATTAATACTTCCAATTCCCAGTGCCTAACAAGGTGCAAGTCACATATGCTTGATATTGACTGTCCGATGATTTCATACGAGAAGATTGGGTAGCATTATTTTCCAATGTTTTGTTCCACCTCTAGTTTGTCATTCTCTCTTTAGCAAAAGCGAAAACTTCGGATCTACATTTCCAATACATTCAGTCCCAGCAAGGCAGAAGGCGATAGTGCAGGAACTACAGGCACCCCTGGGGGAACCCCGGCAGGGGACAAGGTGGCTTCCTGGGAACTCCGAGTGGAAGGAAAACTGCTAGATGATGTGAGTTGGGGAGGGAGGTGGCAGGAGGGCAGGAGGCCTATGCAGGTTTAAGATAGACCAGACACTTGTGCACTCCCCAGAGGTGCTGCCCCAGGGAGAGGGTCCTGCTTGCCACAGCTCCCAGCCAGAGGTTGATTTGTGTGGTTTTTTACAACGATGTTCCTGTGGATGGCAGTCGAGTGTCTTGAAGTCCCTCGCTGGCTGGCAGGGGGCTGCACAGAGAATCTTTTCCCTGCCTCCAGCCTCTTTGCCCAGAGTCTGACTGCTTTCTCCAGGGCCCCCAAATGCTCAGTTCCCTGAGCTCCAGGGCTTAAACAATTTTTGGGGGAGTTAGCATAGTTTTAGCAGCTTTAGGTTTGAGACCTTGCAGAAGCACCATATCACACCCCTTTCTATTCCTAGCCTAGCAAACAGAAGAGGAAGTTTTCTTCATTCTTTAAGAGCCTCGTCATTGAGCTGGACAAGGAACTCTACGGGCCTGACAATCACCTGGTGGAGGTGAGCGTGGACCTGGGGCACAGGGAGAACAAGCTGCCTGAGGACACCAAGCACAGGCTGATGTGCTGGTTGGGTGGAGAAATGGCCTCAGTCCCCTTGGAGGGCCATGGGTTCATGCCTACCCCCTTGGTGAGATAAGCCCTGCTCCCCTCCTCCTCACCAGTGGCACCGGATGCCCACCACCCAGGAGACAGATGGCTTCCAGGTAAAACGGCCTGGAGACCTCAACGTCAAGTGCACCCTCCTGCTCATGTTGGATCATCAGGTGACATGCCCTGGTGTCATGTCTGGGTCCACAAGGACTCATCTGGGGGAGGGGAGCAGGTTCCTAGAAACCCTTCCTGTCCCTACCCTATCCTGCTTTGCTTCTTCACAAGACCCCATCCTCTGACTTCCCTGTGTCCATCTCCAGCCACCCCAGTACAAACTGGACCCCCGACTAGCGAGGCTGCTGGGAGTGCATACACAGACACGGGCCGCCATCATGCAGGCCCTGTGGCTTTACATCAAACACAACCAGCTGCAAGATGGGCACGAGCGAGAGTACATCAATTGCAACCGTTACTTCCGCCAGGTTAGCCAGATGCCTTCCTCTGTTCTCTCAGCCCCTGCTGGGCTAGTTCTTGGCCAGTCTTCAGACTGCTGCCCTTACTGGCCATGGAATAGTTCACTTCCCCTGTGCCCTCAAAGGCATCATCGAGCCTTTGGTACTCTCTCCAGATCTTTAGTTGTGGCCGACTCCGTTTCTCTGAGATTCCCATGAAGCTGGCTGGGTTGCTGCAGCATCCAGACCCCATTGTCATCAACCATGTCATTAGGTAAATGGAAGGTGGGGGATGGGAAGCCTCATCGAAGAGCAGATTCATCCTTGGCTTGAACCAAAGCCAAAGAGAGAAGCAGCAGTTGGTTTCTTGCTCCCTGTGTGCACAGAATGGGGCCCAGGTGGGTGGGATGAAGACATATGTACTTCCCTTTCTCTTGCTGTGTGCTGCCTGCAGTGTGGACCCCAATGACCAGAAGAAGACAGCCTGTTATGACATTGATGTGGAGGTCGATGACCCGCTAAAGGCCCAGATGAGCAATTTTCTTGCCTCTACCACCAATCAGCAGGAGATTGCCTCCCTTGATGTCAAGGTGGGCCCTCACTTCCCCAACCTCCTCTGGGGCTCAGGATGGGGGTGGGCCAGCCCTATCAGACACTTCCATACATGCAGCACCTTGGGGATGGCATCTCTGGCTCAGTCCTTTGGGTTTAGGCCTGGGAGCATACCAGGGGCCCAGTATGATACATGCACCCCTCCCCAGATCCATGAGACCATTGAGTCCATCAACCAGCTGAAGACCCAGAGGGATTTCATGCTCAGCTTTAGCACGGACCCCCAGGACTTCATCCAGGAATGGCTCCGTTCCCAGCGCCGAGACCTCAAGGTGTAGTCCTCTTTCTTGAGGGTGGAATTCCATGTGAAGCACTGGATGATTTTTTATGCCCAAGCACTATTGTTCCAGTTCCAGGGGCAGATTGGCTCAGGGGTAGGAATTTTGCTACAGCTTTCCTCCTGGCTCTTTGCAGATCATCACTGATGTGATCGGAAATCCTGAGGAGGAGAGACGAGCTGCTTTCTACCACCAGCCCTGGGCCCAGGAAGCAGTGGGGAGGCATATCTTTGCCAAGGTGAGGCTCTGTCCTGTTCACCTTCCTTTGGTTGTGAGTAGCAGAGACCTGAGCCGCTGGTCTCTCCCTTCTCTAGGTGCAGCAGCGAAGGCAGGAACTGGAACAGGTGCTGGGAATTCGCCTGACCTAACTGCTCAGGGATCGATTCCTTTCTTCCCAGCCCTGGAGCCTGGAAGGGGAGCCCCCTCTGGATCTTGGCTGAGGCTGCAGACACGTAGGATGGGGTGAGGGGTGTCTGCTGTCACCCTCTACTCCCCAGCTTTAGTTTCATAAATGTAGTGATAAGATTCCTTATTGCTTGGTCCCCAAAGCCTTATTACTTACTTTTCGCGTTGGCTTTAATGGGGTTCTCATCCGATGATGCCTCCTCTGCCCCCGGCAGGTGGGCCCAAGTAGGACTGCTGGAGGCTATGCTTTGACTTTGTAACTGAGACATTTCTGAACCAAAGGCGGCTGGGTTTGCATGTTTACAGACTTCCCTCTGGGGAGAGTGTCAGAGCTGGGGAGCTGGGCAAGGAGGCAGTGGCACAGCCCAGACTCTTCCTAGCCTTTCTAAACCAAAGTTCTTTGCCATTCCTACAAACCCAGCCTTGCTGCGGGTTTTTTTCTTTGGGTATTTGCACTATTTGGGGAGCAAGTTTTTCTATGTGGGAGCCACTTTTTTATACAGGGGTAAGTTGGGGTTTTTCATGGAGCCCTGTTTGGTGCCTCCTTAATTTCTTTCCTCAATCTATGCAAGCGGCTTTTGGCCGCCATCATCTCCTGGGATGCCAGAGGGCTGCTTCCCCAGATACTTCGGCCTGGGGAGGTAAAGCCTCCTAGAGGGAGGGGACACTACAGTTCTCTAGCATGGCCTGCGATATGGGTGTGTGCATGGTGGAGGGCAGAGGAAGCGGGGCTGGGAAGATTGTTGTTGCCCTTTAGGGCCTGGCAAGTGCCACTTCTGGTAGGTTTGGAAATTCCCAAATAAATCCTTTTTTGTTTATTGGTGGTACTCAGACCTGGTCATTGAACAGTATGGCCACTCCGGTAACAGACTGGAGTCCTAGAGGGCTTGTCCCACAGCTTTATTTGAGGGATCCACACAAAAGATGTCTGCTCACTTCCATAGTTTCTTAATGGACATGTTTTTCTCGCTATCCTTCTGCATGACCTGGAAAGAGAGAGAGCATTAAGTTATGCACCTGGTGAACACAAGCCCTAGCCCACTGCTCCAGAGCCACCATCAGCAGAGGTGGAAAGAAGGAGACAAGTACCTTGGCTACTGCCATCTCAAAGTCCTCCTGGGTGACATGGACTCGCCGTTCCCGCAAGGCATACATGCCAGCTTCTGTGCACACACCCTGAACAGGAAAAGGAAGTTAAAGCCCTGTTGCTGTGACCCCTCAACCCTGAGTGTGGCCCTTGAACCCTTGCTGCCACCTCCAACTACCTTCACTTCAGCCCCTGATGCTCCTGGCATGAGCTCAGCAATTTTTCTCAGGTTGATCCCCCGGGTCAGGTTCATTTTCCGAGAATGGATCTTCAGAATGTCCAGTCGGGCCTGGAGATGGAAGAGGAAAGGCCTGAGCCATATACCCTACCCCCATAGTCAGAGTCACTCTGAGCACTGCCCATCACAAACCTCCTCATTGGGGGGTGGGAATTCAATTTTTCTGTCGATGCGCCCTGGGCGAAGCAGCGCTGAATCCAGGATATCAATTCTATTAGTAGCCATGATAACCTGAGTGGAGAAAGGTGAGGAATCAGCTAAGTTCTTCCTCAGCCTGCACCTCAGCCAAGACCTTCCCTTGGCTCAGCCTGAGGCTGATACCCCCTTACCTTGATATTCTTGGTGGCCTCAAAGCCATCCAGCTGGTTAAGCAGCTCCAGCATCGTGCGCTGCACTTCACTGTCCCCTCCAGAACCCCCTTCCAGCCTCGAGGAGCCAATGGAGTCAATTTCATCCATGAAGATGATAGATGGAGCATGTTCTCGTGCCATGACAAACAGCTCCCTCACCATTCTCGCCCCTGTGCAGAAGCCAAGCTAATGTTAGGGAGCTGATGAGCTAGCTCCCCACACCCCTTTCCATTTGGTTCTCACATTCCAAGCCACGGTTACCTTCCCCGATGAATTTCTGTACCAGTTCAGAGCCAGAGACACGAATGAAGGTACAGTCCGTGTGATGGGCCACAGCCCGGGCCAGCAGTGTCTTCCCAGTGCCTGGGGGTCCATACAGCAGCACTCCCTAGAGGGGAACATCAGACTCAGGGCAGAAAGCGGGGCCCTCATTTCATTCAGTGAGTATTTACCGAGTGCTGGCTTTATGTTGGATCCCTTGCTAGATGCTAGGGACATAAAAAATGAACATAGTCCCTTCTGAAGCTCATATCCAAACCACCTCAATACCCTGGAAACATCCCCTCCCACCCCCGCCCTTCAGTGGGAAGGGCCCACCCAAACAGGCTGCAGCCCATCCCAACACCTCCACCCCCCACCCTGCACTGGGCTCAGCCTGGGGCAGGAGGAATAAGTATAGCAAGTCCTCCCAGAGAAGCCCGCTCCTCACCTTGGGCTGTGCAATGCCCAGTGCTTCAAAGAGCTCAGGATGCTTAACAGGCAGCTCAATCACTTCTTTGATCTCCTTGATCTGCTTGTCCAGTCCACCAATCATCTCGTAAGTTGAGTCTGGCACTTTCTCCACCATCATCAGTGACACCAGTGGATCCACCTTGTTGGGTAGGATCTTGTGCAGAGTGTAGCTGTCATTTCTTAGAGCCACCCGGCAATTGGGTGTCACCTGGGCAAAGGAGGCAAGTTTCAGGAATGGTACAATAAGAGCTGAACTCATCCCCCCACCTCACCTGCTACTCACATCATTGATGTCAATGTTCTTGTCTACATCTACGACAAACTTGCCCTCAGGATGCACCTACAGAAACAAGGGCTCATGACCTTTCCTGACAGCCACCAAATCGCCAACCCTACCCAGAAAGACCCATGAGAATCCCATAACAACATGACAGAATATTGTCCTCCGAGGCCACACACAGAGGGCTAGGAACACTGAGGAACGGGCCAGTTCCTGGGGCCATGCTGCTTTTACCTTGACTAACACTTTCTTCTTATCCATGGCTCGAACTACTTCCCCTACATAGGAGCCCTGTTCCTGCAGCAGCTGTAGCTCCTCCCGCAATAGGCGAACTAGAAGGCAGACAGACAGACAGTGGTCACCTAGCTTCTCCCTTGGTGTCCACCTTCCCAGGACACAATTCAACATCCACGAACTAAGCACCGCTTTGAAGGGAATACACACAAAAAGGCCAAAATTCATGTCGTTAAGGGGGTTGTACTGGAGCACGGGAGAGAGACATGCATGTGAAATGACCACATGATGACAGTGGGAAGCGTCATCTCGGACTGGGAGAAAACACTAAGCACAGCTCTGAAGACAGTGCAGGGAGGTTACAAACAGTCACACCTCAAACTGCCCACATGCGGTTTCCCATCTTTCCCCCTCACCTTTTGCATTTAGCTCATTTCTCTGTGCCTGCAGCCTCCGGAGGTTTTGGCTCTTATCATTCACAATCAGCTGTGGAGGACAAGAGACAAATTCCGTTACCCAAGGGCAGAATACAGTAGAAGGCAAGATCTTCACCAAGACCCTCACAGGCAGGTATGAGTGAGGAAAGGGCACAGAGCACCTGCATGTTGTTTCAGATTCTCTAGTATGATCCCGGCCTGTCCTCCAAGAGGCCCTCTGAAACCTAGGGCAGCCAGCAAAAAAGGCTGTGACTAATACTGGTCTAAGAGTAACAATCTAAGAGAGAAAAGTTACAGCTGGCTCATGTAACAGTGAATTTCTTATAGGAAGGTAATATAGCAGAAAGATCTTTAGATTAGAAGCCTGAGTTCTAGCCCAGCTGCTATCAATTAAAACCGAGGTAATGCTAAGGCGAGCAATTTTAAAACATCTAGGTCTGTTACCAAAATACACAAGGGTGTAGAATCAGCTACACCTGATTCTTTTCAGGACTATTGGGATGAACAAAAGAAATTACATGTAAAAGCATTCAAAAATGGTAAACCAAATATAACACCTGCAATCAACGGTGGAGTTCAGAAATTTTCCTTGTGGCTTTCCCCATCCAATTTATACTACAGTTGACCCCTGAACAATGTGGAGGTTAGGGGCAAAGTTGAAAATCCACATAGAAATTTTGACTCCCCCAAAACTTAACTACTGATAGCCTACTGTTGACCATTTAACACATAAATAGGCTAATATCCACATATATTTCATGCACTCAAGACATAAGTGACTTTTCCTTAATTTTTTTGATATTTCTTGGCTACACTGCTTTGAGTTTTTTCAAACTTGCAATTTTCTAAAAAGTTTTCCAATGTATTTATTGAAAAAAAATCTGCACATAAGTGGACCCTCACAGTTCAAACTCATGTTGTTCAAGGGGCAACTATAATTATTTTTCTTATTGCTCTGGTCCCTTATTTCTATGGTTTAGTTCTTTAGGCTAGAGCACTAGGTGGCCCAATTCCTTTCACTCAATGCCACCCTTCCATACACTCTAATTGCACCCTGCCCCAACCCCTTTCTGATAAACCTCATCTCCTGAGCAAGAAAGTCTTCCCTTTTGTAAGTAACTTTTTCATTCAGGTTTCTAAAAGGGATGGCCTTTGGCTAGAGGTAGCTTCTCTACTAAAATTTGACTCCTGAAGATGTGTAACAAACTGAACGTTATCACCCTCAAGGAGTGGGATTTGAGGAGAACAAGAGAATAACTTCATATACTTTATACTGTTTGTTACTTATTATACATACATTTTTCTAGCTAAAAATAAACAGGGAAAGAATAAGCTTCTTGCACTGCAATCCCGTCTGCTTCCATCGATTCTCAGACCAAGCTTTCTAGCTCCCTCTCCAGTATGTCCTCACCTGGAGTTCTTCAATCTTGGACAGATAATATTGACGAAGTCCGCTGCCTGCCTTCCCCTCTTCCAGCTCCATCTGAAGACACAAGATAATTATTAAACAACAGGCTAGACATCCAAGGGTAAAGCCACTTTCAGGGAACTTCACCATAAGGGTTAATACCTGGCAGCTTTGTGTAGTAAAGAGTCTGGGCTTCGGAGGCTTAAGACACGGGTTCTAATCCCTTCTTCCCCCCTTCGAACCCTCCATTTTCCCATGACTAAAATAAAAGAACGAGAACGCCGCCTACCTCACAGGACTTTCAGGAGGATCAAGAGACACTATACGCGGGGCGCTTTGCGCCATACAAACCCGAGATATTATTACTATCGACCGAGCCAGTAGGAAGGACGACGGCTCGCGGAGAAGCTCGTTCCCGCTCCCATCGCTCCTCTCACTCACTCCGCTTCTACCAAGTCTTCCTCTCCCAGCCCTGCCCTGACTCACCGGGGGCGGCGCTGACACAGCAGATCCGGCCTCAGGCAGGGCCAGTCTGGATTGGCCCACCTATCCCCACCCACAAGACCCCCTTATCCCGGCTCGCTGCCCACCTCTAATCACGCCCGCTCCGCATCCATTCCCGGTTCCCGCCCGGCCGCAGCCGCCGCCGCCCCCGCCATACCTGCTCCGGTCCGTCAAGCGCCATCTTCCCTCCAGCGGAGACCGCCGGCATCCGAGCTGCCTTGGCGCGCAGGCGCGGAAGCAGAGGCGTGCGGCCTGAAGCCTAAGGCAGAGAAAAGTTCCGGGTCAATGGGCGGGGCGTGCGCCAAGACAACAATAAATGCGCGGGGCCTTGATGGGAGGGGTGGCTACTTGAGTTCAGGAGTTTAGGAAGGGAAAGAAAAGGGAATATAATTCCTATATGTTGCTTCTTAGAAACTTGGTTTTTAATTCTTGTAATATGCCTCCTGATCCCAAAGTTCAATTTATAAAACCTGGGGGACAGATCATACAGAAAATTCATGGACACACTCAAAATGGCGGAAAACGGAAACCTTGGAGACAGGGGCGCAAGCGGAAACGGAAGTACGCTTGTTGCCTCCATGTGCGGCTGCAAGTGTGGCGAAAACGGCGCTGGGTCTAGGTGAGTATGGGGAGCAAGGCGGAGTGTGATTGCTGCGCGAAGTGGAAAAAAGAAAGCGTAATTTAGTGCTCTGGAAAGAGACGTTCCCAACCTTTGCCTTCTTCCCAGATTGAGTGACACTCCCCCACCATTCCACCATGGGCAAGAAGGGCAAAGTTGGCAAGAGTCGACGGGACAAGTTTTATCACTTGGCGAAGGAGACGGGTGAGTGAGGGTTCGTTCGCTCCGTCTGCGAGCGAGCGATCTTTCTCTGGTGCGCCTCCATTCCCCAGATATTGGGTTCCGCTTCCGCAGAAGGGGTGGTGGGTTGTGAGGCCCGAGAACCCCCGCTTCCAAAGCACTCCACGGACTCTGTCGTCACGCCCAGGTTACCGTTCCCGCTCTGCTTTCAAGCTCATCCAGCTCAATCGCCGCTTTCAGTTCCTGCAGAAAGCCCGAGCCTTGCTGGACCTCTGTGCTGCGCCAGGGGGATGGTGAGAAACACTTCGCACAGATTGCTCCTGATGACAGCTTTCTGGGTTCTGACCCTGGATGGCTTAGAGTTTTGTTGGAGGGTGGTGGGATTCGGGATTTCCCTCCCTAGTACAGTAATCTCAGCCTCAGATTTCTCTGCATCCCAGAGTATAGGTCTTTCCTAAACTTTGGGGGCTGTTTCTTTTCTTGATTGCAAAGAAAAGGCTTGGAATATGAACATAGGACATGCTCTGGTCACTGCAAGCCTAACAACAGGGGTGAGAGATCACACTGCTAAGGGATTGAAAGGGAAAATCCTCAGTATTTTAATCTTTAATCCTTTTGTAGGCTGCAGGTGGCTGCCAAGTTTATGCCTGTATCCAGTCTTATTGTGGGTGAGTGACAGGCAGCTCCCCTGGGTGTTTTCTGAGGTGGATGCATGAGGTACTAATTTTGTCCTACATTTCCCTCCTCCTTGCATGAGGCAACCCTTTAGAATACTCTGACCTGATTTCTTCCAGGAGTGGACCTGGTTCCAATCAAGCCTCTCCCCAATGTGGTGACCCTCCAGGAGGACATCACAACAGAACGCTGTAGGCAGGTAATAGGAGTCTCTTTTTTCTTATTCCCTTTATATGCAAACATCGACATCCCCAAATCCTCTAAAGGTGGTATTTTTCCTACTTACCATGCTTTGAGCAAGGCCCATAATAGTCTTAGTGTTAACTCCAGCCTTTGTTTAGAGTCAGGAATGAAGATGTTTGGAATTGGGGGAAGGGCAGAGATCTTGAATGAGATCCTTTCCAGTGGACTCACTGTTAGACTGTAAGCTCTATGAAGATAGGGATGTATTTTTTGGTTTTTTACTGTTGTGTCCCCTGTGTCTGACATAGGATTTGGCACATCATGGGCACTCAACAAATGACTAGACAAATGGCTGAACAAGGACAATATTTAATCATTCTTGTTTTTCTGTTGCCATAATCCATTTCCATTTCTGTAGGCCCTGAGGAAGGAGCTGAAGACCTGGAAGGTTGATGTTGTGCTCAATGATGGGGCTCCCAATGTTGGGGCTAGCTGGGTCCATGATGCTTACTCACAAGGTGAAGGGAGTGTGGGGCTTGGAGAGGAGGTGGCGGTGGAGGTGGGCATGCCCTATCAGGCTGCAGAGGTCCTTACCTGACTATTTCTACCCCACAGCTCATTTGACACTTATGGCTCTGCGTTTGGCTTGTGATTTTTTGGCCCGTGGTGGCTGCTTCATCACAAAGGTTTTCCGTTCCCGTGACTATCAGCCCCTCCTGTGGATCTTTCAGCAACTGTTCCGCCGTGTCCAGGCCACCAAGCCCCAAGCCTCTCGCCATGAATCTGCAGAGATCTTTGTCATCTGCCAGGGTGGGCATCACTTCCTTCTCTTGACTCAGTCTCCCAACTGCCAAAGCACACTTTTTGATATATCCTGTCATTTTAGGATTCTTGGCTCCTGACAAGGTTGATAGCAAATTCTTTGACCCCAAATTTGCTTTCAAGGAAGTTGAGGTTCAGGCAAAGACTGTTACTGAGTTGGTGACTAAGAAAAAGCCAAAGGTATGTTAGGAGAATGGGGCCACCTTCAGATCCTAGAACTTTGGAGAGATTGGGCCTGAAGGGACTGCCCAGTGTTCTTTATTTCCTTCCCTAAGGCTGAAGGCTATGCTGAGGGTGACCTCACTCTCTATCACCGAACCTCAGTCACTGACTTCCTTCGAGCTGCCAACCCTGTTGACTTCCTCTCCAAGGCCAGCGAAGTGAGTCTCTAGGCTTGAGGGATGTAAGGGGGCCCCAGAAACACGGCCTGAGAATATTTCCTGACACATTTCCCTCCTCTCAAACAGATCTTGCTAGATGATGAAGAGTTGTCCCAGCATCCAGCCACCACTGAGGACATACGGGCATGCTGTCAGGACATCAAAGTGCTGGGGCGAAAGGAGCTCAGGTATGTGGCGTGGAGAGTGTAGGGGCCAAGAGCCCTGACGGCCATTGAGGGCCATGATGTTGGATTTCTGGATACAGGATGCTGCTGTGCTAGAGGTTTGGGGTGGGGCCCTGTGGACTTTAGGATTTATGTGGCTGAAGCTTAATATTGTGGGGTCCACCTAAAGCAGAGAAGGGGGCAGGGACAAAGAGGAGAAAGGCAAGATCAATAATAGTATTTCCGGGGTAGGTCCCTACTGAACTGGAGAACAAAGCTTCGGCGACATGTGGCCAAGAAGCTGAAAGAGCAAGCAAAAGCACTGGACATCAGGTGAGGAGGGAATGAAACCAGGGCAGGTGCCAAATGGGTATCAGGGGAAGTGTCTGGGAAAATAACTGAACTCCTTTGGACTGTTTTGTCAGCCTCAGCTCAGGAGAGGAAGAAGAAGGTGATGAAGAAGAGTCAACAGCTGGGACCACAAGGCAACCCTCTAAGGAGGAGGAGGAGGAGGAACAACTGAACCAGACCTTGGCAGAGATGAAGGCCCAGGAGGTGGCGGAATTAAAGAGGTGAAGGGGATTTGGGGGGAGATTGGGGAACCTCCACACAGAGTTCTTCAGCGTGTGAAGGTGGGAGAAGAGAATGAAAGGCGTGGACAGGGAGTTTGAGCTGGCAGCTTTATTCCCTCAATCCATCCCCTCAGGAAGAAAAAGAAACTGCTGCGTGAGCAGAGAAAGCAGCGGGAGCGTGTGGAGCTGAAAATGGATCTGCCGGGGGTTTCCATCGCAGATGAGGGGGAGACTGGCATGTTCTCCCTGCGCACCATCCGGGGTCACCAGGTAAGGTAGGGCTGGGGTGCGGATTGAGGAGACGGGAGGATCTGCTTGAGTGTTTGGAGGTGGGGGTGTTGGATATCTTTTAAAGTATGCTCAACGATGATGGGCTGCAGTTGCTGTCTTCACCCATGAGATGACTTGGCTGGGGGAGACTGGGGAAAAAATAAGAGCCTTGTGACTCAAAGGCCAAAAAGAAACATATACCTAAAAGGATGAAATTAGGAAGATATACAAATGTGATAGGTTTATCCTGTAGAACTAGAGCATCAGGACCAAGAGTTTAGGTTATGGTAGATGCAGCTAAGATACTTAGGTTACAAGCACAGTGAATAGAGGGTCTCCCTTGGAGGGGGGAGCAACATTCTTCAGTTCACTGAGACCAAGTTAGCACTTCACATTAGGTTACTTACTCCTGCTGAATACTAGAGAACATGTTTTTCCTGATAAAAGCAGTGTCACAAGCAAAATGAGCTTTCACAGCTCTCATGTGGGGATGTCATAACCACCTTATCTTTGTTGTACAAGAGAAACATTAGAACATAGTGGCCCTCAGTCAGGTGCAGTGGCTCATACCTTTAATCCCAGTACTTTGGGAGGCTGAGGCAGGAGGACAGCTTGAGGCCAAGAGTTTGAGACCAGCCTGGGCAACATAGTGAGATCCCACCTCTACAAAAAATAATTAGTTGGGCATGGTGGTACACACCTGTAGTCCCAGCTACTTGAGAGTCTTGAGATGGGAGGATCACTTGAGCCCAGGAGTTCAAGGCTGCAGTGAGCTGATTGTGCCACTGCACTCCAGCCTGGCTCACTTCCCTGGGTCTAAGCTTCCCTGTCTATAAAAGGAGATGATGTATTTGCCACATGTACTTCCTAGCATTGCTGAGGATAGATAACAGACACACAGGAAAAAAGCAGGAGGTTCCTTTTAAATACTTGATCTCTGTTTCTGTTAAATTTCAGTTGTTAGAGGAAGTAACAAAAGGGGATATGAGTGCTGCAGACACACTTCTGTCCGATCTGCCAAGAGATGACATCTATGTATCAGATGTTGAGGACGATGATGATGCATCTCTGGATAGTGACCTGGATCCAGAAGAGCTGGCAGAAGTTGGGGGACATCAGGATCTAAAGGACCACAAGCGGTAAGGGGTGGGTGGGTGTGCACATGAGAGGGAGTGCTGCCACCTTTTAAGCAGAGTCCTGAGGCAGAGTTAGCGCGGGAACTGCCAGAGGGATTAGGGGAGCAAAGACTCCAGGCGCTGAGGGTCACTGAGCCTTCCCCCTGCTTTCCTTTGGGTCTACAGAGTGCGATATGCTGAAGTGGAAGATAAAGAGGAAGAAGAGAATCCATTGCTGGTACCACTGGAGGAAAAGGCAGTGCTGCAGGAAGAACAGGCCACCCTGTGGTTCTCAAAGGTAAAAGGCTGGGGGCAAGACTGACAGTAAACTGCCATCCCCTGGATGGAGGGTGGCTGAAGACCCCTCACCCCCCATCCCCAGGATGGCTTCAGTGGGATTGAGGATGATGCTGATGAGGCCCTGGAGATCAGTCAGGCCCAGATGTTGTATGAGAGCCGTCGGAAGGGACAGCAGCAACAATTGCCACCGCCACCGCCACCACCTGCCAGTTTGAAGACTGAGAAAAAGTCTCCCCGGTGCCAGGATGAGGCGCCTAAGGGGCCAGAGGCTTCTTCAGGGACAGAAGCTGCCCCTGGCCCTGAAGGGGAAGAAAGAGATGGCAGCTCAGACAGTGATAGCAGCAGCAGTGAGGATGGAGAGAGGTGAGTGGTTGCAGCTGACAGGAGAAGAGATGAAGAGGAAACAGTGGCCTGAAACATTTCTCTACCTTGGCTGCAGATAAGGAGCTTTAAAAATACTGTACTGATGATTCTGATTGAACTGGTCTGGGGTGTGGCCAGGGTGGCAGAATTTTTGCAAGTTCCCTAAGTGGCTGTAAATAGGAAGCAGGGTTGAGGTGAGGTGGGGGAGCAGTCGACATTCACTCACAGTCCTCCCTCTTCACAGCTGGGAAGCACCCCGTGGTAAGAAGCGCAGACGTGGGCCTAAGTCAGATGACGATGGGTTTGAGATAGTGCCTATCGAGGACCCAGGTGAGAGTTCTGCATGCAGTGGAAGGACAAGAGACCAGTGGAAGTGTCAGCATTGGGAATTGACCTTTGACTTTTCTCCTTCCCTCTCTAGTGAAACATCGGATACTGGATGCTGAAGGCCTTGCTCTAGGTGCTGTTATTGCCTCTTCCAAAAAGGCCAAGAGAGACCTCATAGATAACTCCTTCAACAGGTAGGGAGGCCTGAAAATCATGACAAGTAGCCCATGATGTGGTGGGTAAGTGGGTGATTTCTTCTTTAGGAAGCCTGGAGTGGTTGGTTACTGGGCTGGTGTCCTTTCCACCCAGGTATACATTTAATGAGGAAGAGGGTGAGCTTCCAGAGTGGTTTGTGCAGGAGGAAAAGCAGCATCGGATACGGCAGTTGCCTATTGACAAGAAAGAAGTAGAGCATTACCGGAAGCGTTGGAGGGAAATCAACGCTCGTCCCATCAAGAAAGTGGCTGAGGCCAAGGCCAGAAAGAAAAGGAGGGTAAGTGGTAGGGAAAGTAGCTGCCTGAGATGGGGGGTGGGGGAGGCAGGGATGGGGAAGAGGTCACTTGACTGAGGTCCCCTCCCAGATGCTGAAAAAGCTAGAACAGACTAGGAAGAAGGCAGAAGCTGTGGTGAACACAGTGGACATCTCAGAACGCGAGAAAGTGGCACAGCTGCGAAGGTAATGGGGGAAGACACCACAAGGGGACAAGGTTAAAGCAGCAGAAAGCAAGTCCCTAACCTGTTCTCTCCCCCTCTGTAGTCTCTACAAGAAGGCTGGGCTTGGCAAGGAAAAGCGCCAGGTCACCTATGTTGTAGCCAAAAAAGGTGTGGGCCGCAAAGTACGCCGACCAGCTGGAGTTAGAGGCCATTTTAAGGTGGTGGACTCAAGGATGAAGAAGGACCAAAGAGCACAGCAGCGAAAGGAACAAAAGAAAAAACACAAGCGGAAGTGAGCAGAGCTACTGGGCCTCTGAGAAGAGTGTCAGGACTAAGGGGGAAGATGGTGGCATGGCCCACTCTGGCCTCAGTACCAGCCCTGCCCTCACTTGCATTGCGGCTGTCTGACAGTGAGGTGGGATACAGAATTCCCACTGTGGTCCTGAGCAGAGAGGAGGATGTCCTCCTGCCTGAAGGACAGTCTCCCACAAAAACACTGCTGAACTGTCTTTATAGACCCCACGATCCTTCCATGAAGAATGTAGGGTACTGGATAAAAAGTCAATGTTAAACTATAAAGGGAGGTTAAGTGTTGAGGTGGCGTTCATTGTAGTCCATTCCTGGGCATGTGGGCCTCTCAAGCTTTCCCCCTTCCTATTCTTGAATAAAACCAGGGTGTTGGGAGAGATGTCTTTTCTGACAGTTTAATACTATGTGCTACACTGTTTCATTATTTAATAATAATATGCACCGCCTCTTTGTGAAGTAGAAATGACAGACAATCCACAGATCTCAGTAGTAAAACATTTACTAGAGAGCAAGCAGAAAGGAATGCACATCTTAAAGAAACCTTCACAAAGTCACAAAATTCAAAGTTTGTATATATCCTTTTATAAACAAGATACAACAAAAATCATTTCAGCAAAAGACTTTTCTACCATTGGGGCAAGTTAAAAAAAAAAATGCAATGAAATAGAAGACATTTTAAAAAAAGCTGTTGAGGTTGTTTATTTTTAATTTTAAATTTAACACCACCTCAGACCAGGAGCATCCCTGGAATCATATGGATAATCTTTTCCCTTCAATCACAGTGGCTTTGGAAATCTTCGAAGCCTGGGTCTGGAAGGCTGTTGCTTCCTACATGTCTCAGGGCAGGATACAAACCTGGCTGGGGAACCTGAGCATCAACTCTCATTTAGAATCAGACGTCTTCCTTCCCTGGCAAATGTCTAGAACCACCAAATTGCTTCCCAACAGTTCAGTGGGGTTTGCAGAAGCCAACTCCTAAAAAGGAGACTGCCTGGCCACACAGCTAAGAAAAGGAATTCAATTTATAGATGTTTATAAGGTGACATCTTAGTAAAAAATATAAGCTACATATAATATAAACCTAGAGTGAGTTTTGTGCCCTATGAGGCCCTTTCTCCCAAGGTATCAACTTACCCTCATGACAACTCACCTAGAGTCAAAAGAAGCTTCCCAGCTCTCAAAGCTTCCAGGGACCAAAGCAGCTTCCCAAGAAGAAGGGCTAGTATCTCCAAGCTCCAACTCTCCACTAAGGGCAGGGGGTCCTTACACCTTGGACCCCAACCCAGCCCTGAGACACCTAGTTACCAAATATCTTTCTAAAAATAAAATTAAAGACAACTGATTTTGCGATTTAGCACGTACCCTCTAACTGTCCCATCGACTCTTCTTGCGCTTGGGTGGCTCCGGGACAGCAAAGCCATCAGCTGTCTTGTCTGTCTTGTTGTCTACCTTGTCCATCTTGCTGCTGTCCACTTTGGGGTCCATCTTACTCTCACGATTACAACCTTCTTTCCTGCTTTCACCATTCCGACCATCATTTGCACCCCGGCTCTCCCCATGTCGGCCTGCACTTCCATGCCTGTTTTCCCCATGCCGTTGGCCATCGGGATGACGGCTACTGCCTTCTGGGTAGCGGTATCCATCTCCATGGCGACCACCATCTCCGTGACGTGGGCTGTCACCATGCCGATTGCCACTTTCTCCATGACTGTGACGGCTGCCACCCCGGTTCTCAGTATATCTCTCTCTTTTCCCATTGCCACCCCCAATCCCTTCTCGACTGTCGTTCCCTGAAGCTGAGTTGTTGACTCCCTGGGCTGCAGCAGAAGGGTAGGTCACTGGAGCACTGCTGATGTTCCCAGTATTGCCAAAGCCTGGGATAGCCTTGGTGGCACCAGCGATGGGGCTGTCAGGACTGTTATGGCCCTGCTGTGCTGAATTAGTTGGAACAGAATTCAAGCTCCCTGCACTAGTCCATCCACTTGCCCCAGCGGCAGAGCTTCCAGCCTTCTGATTACTTAAACTGGCTGCAACAAAGTGACTCTTGTACTGTGACTGCAAGACAAAGAGACACCAGGAGTAAGATAGCAAATACAAGAAACTTGAGTAAAATAAGCTTGGCAAATGATAAAGTATACAGAAGTCCTAACTATGCTATCTTGGCACTATGACTTTAGTGCCCTGGTACCTCCACAGCACCACCCCTTTTGTTCTATTCTTGTGCTGTAAAGGAAAACTCCTGCATCTCTGTGGAGAGATGGACCTCAATGTACTGAAATTTATTTTTATAGCTTGACTGGCTAGAGTAAAACATCAATGTATATAGCAATTCAACACATTTATGATTTATACTCTATTATTTACAATTTAAAACTGAAAAGTTCTGAAAACTAAAAAACAAAATTTTAAAGTTTGATGGCAAAACCTAACTTGAACTGATATAAAGGCTATTTAGTTTAGCATCTATCTATTCAGCTTAGCATCACTATTAATATATTTTGCTCCAGAAGTCTGATTATATAAGGTGTGGCTGCAAACCTTTTTGTGGTGTTAACATATGGAATATGTATCACATTATCTCTCCTCAAATCTGAAAAATAAGCCCTGATTTCCTAAACAAGGATTTTTATATTCTTCTATTAGTGAAAACCAGAACAATTTTAGAACCAAACTGAAACAGTCTGAAGACAGATAAAATATGTAAATTAAAACCTAGCTAGTTAATCAGATGCCAGCTAGCTAACTGGAAAGGTAGACGTGGAAGGAAGAAAGGTTCAAGTTCATAAGAGAAAACAGAACCAAACTTAGCCGAAAAGATGGCAATTACTCTCAGCCAGATAACAAAGCCTTGGCAGTGGGCAACACCACCAGCTGCTGAGAAGGGAGGGAACACAAATCCTACTGGGGAACTACAGTCCTAGACTCTGGGAGTGACTCAAGCAAATGAGTAACATGAGGGGTTCTCTGGTTCCACACCTGCATCTCCAAGTAAGCTACTGATAACATTATATCCAAAATCCAAGCAGTGAGAATGCCCTAAATCTAGCATCGAGTCTACAAGCCCAGCTACCACCTCAGGAGAACTAGACCCCCTTTGTCACTGCCCAAGAGTTAGTGTTCAGAGCTCTTTTAATGAATTGCTTATTTCAGACCTGGAAAGCAGCTTTCATTGCCGTCAGCCGATCTCCCATAGCTCCCGTGGAAGGCTTGTAGGCCTCATAATTGCTCATTACATTATTATTTCCTCGGTCCTAAAAAATAAAAACATTTATGAGGAAAATACCCAGGAAGGTCCACTGCCACAGAGTGGGCCTCATGATACTGAAAACTCTGAAGCAGAAGCTGTAATAGGAACTGGATATTTTTAGAAAGTTACTTATGAGAAAAGATGAGAACGGTGCAGTGATGAAGAATCACTTAAAAATGCTTATGCCCCTCAATCTAGTAATTCTATTTCTGGAAATTAACTATAATAATCAGAAATGCAATCAGATTATGCCCAAAGTTGATCATGTATTATTTGTGTGCACGCACACACACACATTAAGTAAAAACAATGTTAAAGATGTAAAGGCCACAAGTACAGCATATTGTATGACTGCTCAGGCTCTGAATCAAGACTAATTAAGGGTCTGAATCTCAGCTTCAACATTTACCACTGCAGCCTCAGGTGCCTCTGTTATCTGTACTTATACAACTGGGCTGTTGTGAAGATTAACTGAGTTAATAGATGTGATTGCTTGGAATAGCCCTGGCACATATTTAAAATCCTCAATAAATATTAGCTATCACTAAAATCTATATCACTATATTTATCAAAGATCCCAATTTAACTATAATGCTCCAGAAAAATATACTGGCAGCTTTCTTCCCTGGCACAGAAATCAAAGCAACAGAAAATAGGCAATTAAGAAAGCCAATAAGGGGGTGCTTCTGATACCTCCCCTTTGTAAGAAAAACTAGCTCTCACCTCTTTGATACTATTTCCCAGAGAGTGTAGGGCTCATTCCTGAGTCTAATAACAAGCTATAGCTAGACCCTATGGCAATGTTTACTGCAGCAGGCTCTAGGTCAATGTGCTGCATAGCCTGTAAAAACAGATTGCTGGCCCCACCTCCAGAATTTCTGACTCATCAAGTCTAGGGTAGGCAATGAGTTTGCATATGCTGCTGGTCCAGAGACCACAATTTGAAACTCACTGCTAACGTAGACTAATTTCTTGAGCAAACCTAGTCAGCCGAGTACACATGATGCTTTGCCAATAGAAAGTTATGTTAAGAACCAGCGATGCAGGCTGGGCATGGTGGCTCATGCCTGTAATCCTAGCACTCTGGGAGGCCAAGACAGGAGGATTACTTGAGGGCCAGCATATTAAATATAAGCTCCCTTCTAGACAGGGTTTTGAACTCACTGAGGCTTTCTCAGGTAGATCAGAATATTCCTAATGACACCTAGGACACAGGACCAACCAGAAAGGCACTACTTTAGTCTGGACTCACCGTGTTCTCAGAGCCTAGGCCAGGCCGCTCCCTATAGCCGAGGCCTCCTCCACCAATGTTCAGCTTTTTGCCTTTCCCTCCTTTGAAGCGGGATTTCCGAAACCAGGCATTCTGCATTGAACACAATTCAAGGTTAAGTAAAGAGAGGGAGAGAAAGCCAGAGGAAGAGGACAAAGTTAAAGAGGAAATTAAATGGGAAGAACTTTTTGCTTCATCTTTAGCCAGTGCATTTATGGCAAGGGAGGAAGTGCTCACAGGAACCACAGATTAGCTTCTTTTTGATAGTTTAAGCTACCAAGTCTTCCTTCAGGACCTCCTAGGAGGGAAGTGATTAGGAAAACTTCAAATGCAAAGTCATCACTTCAACCACTTCTAACTTTGTTGAGGAAAATGAATTTATTTTTTTATTTCTCAAACAACCTACACATACTATTAGACATAAAAATCTGGAGCTTAATTTTAAAGAACTAGTGGGTTCAGAAGCAAAGGAAAAAAGCTATGTGAAGTGAGACTTATTAAATTGACTCTAGGTACAGACTCCTAGAAGTAGCCACACAACTGAAATTTTAGTTACCCTCAGAGCCTTAAAGGTTTCATTGAACTTGACCACTGCCAGAATACTACTCACCAGATTTATTCACATTCTCTTAAGAATGCAAACATCTCTGAGGAGTTTAAAGCTTTATATGACAATGACAAGTCAAGTACTTCAGAGATAGGGCAAGTTTAGGAAAAGCACTGAGCACAGAACGCCCGAGGCACAAAAGGAGATGTAAGAAAATGACAAAAGACAAAATGCATAGTTTAAAATTTTAGTTTAGGTCTGGCTTTCTCTCCCCAGGAAAGGGGGAAGAAACATCATTCTCCTCCTCTCTCCTGCAGTGCAGGTCCTTTACTCTTGGGACCAGAAACATGGCCAGCACCACACTACCACTATGTTAGGGGTTAAGAGTTGTGTGGGCTGGGCTATACATTTGACAAACACTTAACAGTGTCTATTACAAAGTGTTCCAAACCCATTTGTAATTTGGGGACTGCACATATTAAAATGACTCAAGGTTTGATTTGGCAGAATGCCTCACTCAATTTTGGACAGGAGCACACCTGGAAGAGGGAAATCAGTGTGGTCAGAGGTCTGAGATCTTAGTCTGCAAGGAATAGTTAAGAGGCACTATATATATTTTTTAAAAGATCGCACATTTTTAATCCCCTAATAGAGACAACTTTTTGAGGGGAAGAGCAGTAGGGAGAATAGTAGCCATCTTTAAGACTGAATTGACTCATAGCGTGCTATGGGTTAAGCAGGTAGAAAATACAGGGACAGATTTTAGCGCAAAGAAAATAACTTTTCGACACAGATGCTGTTGAATGGAGAGGATGAGAAGACAGACCAGATGAATTTTAATATCTCACGAATCCCATCTGTACTTCATAAATCCCACATACCCTCCCGCCTTTTCTTGTAACACAGAAAATTATCTGCCCCAGGCTTGCTGAGATTTCTTTCTTAGTTTTATAATCTGAAGTATGCCGAGTCCCTCACCTGCATCGCCAGATCTAGGAGTTCCTTGGAAACATGCTGATTAGCTCCTTCCAAGTTTCGGACAAGGTCACCAGCAAAATTGCTGTCCTTGGGAGTCAATAAGGTATAGGCCACACCCTTCTCACCCGCTCTTCCTGTGCGGCCAATCCTATGAGTATGGGTATCAATGTCTCGTGCCACATCATAGTTAATGACAGTCTTAATTGAAGGAATGTCCAGACCACGGGCTGAAATAAAAAGTAACCAAATTCTTTTATTCTTTATCTGGAGTCAAAAGCTCAAAGTAAATGTTAGTGCTCTAAGAATCCACATTTCCATCACCTAGGCAAAGTGCATGGGTTTGGTAAGCTGAGACACAGGCATGTAAGTTACCCCTTTAGAATAAATATCACCACTGTAGATTCTATGATACGGGGCCATCTAGTGTAAGGGACTTGTATCTTTTGTCATCAATAACCTGACATGACCTTTCTCTTATACTGGGAATATATCTCAAAGCTGAGACATTTTCACCTTTCTGGAAGAAAATACCAATTTTTAAGGGTAGTTATTAAAATTGGCAGGACAAACACAAAAATCATACTCCAAAAAATTTTCTGATCTTGACTGAAGGTGCCTAAGATGTGTGTAGATCAGTGCAAGATATCTACTACATTCAGACACAATTGTCTTCTAGCTGCAGAAACTCTTTGATCAGAGAGAAACACTAAGTGAAAAGCAGTATCCAGATCTCCAGACTATGATCCCTGTGCTGAACTGCTGTTCCCCAGTCTTTCAATTTGCCTGCTCAGCTATTACAAGTTTTGTATAGTTAAGACGGAGCACTCTGACAAGACAGGGACTGAAGGTCACTGTGAAGTTCATACTCTACCTGCAACATCTGTGGCCACTAGGATTGGGATGTCCTTTTTCTTAAAGTCTGAAATGACCTTGTTTCTCTCACTCTGATCCATGTCCCCATGCAGTAGCCCAAGATTATGACCTTCCTGCTTAAGGTTATTGGCTAGCTCTTCAGCATTGGCTTTTTTAGTAACAAACAGGAGGACACTCCCTGAAGAGGTGAACTCCACCAGACGCCGGGTAAGCCAATTCCATTTACTAGGCCCAGAATGGAGAATCTCCACAATCTGTGTCACATCTTCATTTGCCTGAGGAGGAGGAAATAAAACAGATGATTGTGACATTGATGCCTCAGGACACCTGAACAGGACTAGGCATTAAATTTTCTACCTGTATATGGAAGAACCTTAAATAATTCCTTTTCCCCTTGGTCCTTCCTTCAGCAATTCAAGTGCAGCTCAAAACTTACCTCTCTTCTCTAATCATCTTGCTCTCCACCTCTCCCTGGTGTACATGCATAATTTATATGTACCTAATTTGTATAAGCCAACACTTTGCAATACCTTTTTAAATGCCTTTTCATATTATTCCTAATACAGTAAACTCTTCTATTGTCCCTCCCACTCAGTGTTCCTAGTACAATTCACACATGCACATAGAAGGCACTGAAAAATGAAAACTGTAAAATGTCAAGATGCCAACTACACAGGAACTTTTTTTAACAATAAACATGGCAAGCAACTGAAAGAATTTTCTAAGCATACTAAGCGACTTTCAAGTCCCAATTTGGAGAAATTTTCCACATAGGACATACGCATGCACAAGTAGGAAATAAAACGTTATTTTCACCAGGCCTTTCAAGTCAACCCCTTCCTCCTAAGCAGGCAACCTCCCACAATCATTTAAAACATCAGTTCCAACCTAACTCACTGGTAGGTTTCTTGGCAGACCTTTCTGTTTCTTTAAAAGCTTAAAAAAGACTTTTTAATGAAAATTCTTAAATACTCAAAAAAAAAAAAAAGAACTATCAAGTACTCTTCACCCGGCTTCAATAATTGTCTATATTTTGCCAATGTTGCTTCATTTATCCCACTTGTATATTTTAAAGCAAATCTGAAACATGTTGCTTCATCCATAAACTTAATATTTTAAATTTTTATCTCAGTAATGAGAAATTAACTCTATGTCTCCATAATACAAGAAATAACCCACTGGCATCCCATCCAGCCTTGCTTAGGATTACCTCTCCAATATCTCCCTGCACCACTCGAATAGGGTCGATCAGGATGTCTCTGGCCAACTTTTCAATCTTTTTCCGAAAAGTTGCACTGAATAAGAGAGCTAAAAGGTAAAATAAATTGTGTTAAAGAAATAGTGTGACTTTTTTATTGAACATTTGCTAAGCTTCCTTGACATTCAGAATTATTCAGATTTTTTTTTACATAAACCCATCTAAATCTTAAATTTAGTTTAAACATTGATTCACTAAAGAAAAAAGATTTTGCTATTATTCTATTTTTATTACATTTTCAGTTAAGACAAGTTGTCAGCATGATTCAGAAAAAGGCTCTTGATTTCAAATCAGCAGATCTGTACTGTGCTTTGCCTCTATCCACTGATAAATCTGTATAAACTGGGGCAATCCATTTTATTTCTGAGCCTTGGTTTTATCATCTACAAAGATGAGTAAGTTATAGCTGATGATCTCTAAAGTCCTGTCCAGCTCAGATAAACTGTCCTTATCTTCCCCTTTATGGTTCTCACCAGTACACACATGATCATTTTTACTTCCATAATTGTGATTGCTTATAAAATAAACAGATATTCATTCTGAGTACAAATGTGGTTTAATAAAGCTGCTTCATACATACTCTGTCTGTCAGGACGGACATGACTTGCTATGGATCGAACCTGGTACTCTGGAAGAAGTAGAACAGCAAAATTAATATTATAACCCTGTAATACAGATTGGAAGGCCTGGAAAAAGTCATTTTAGTAAAAGTCTCCATGAAAAGTTACATGAATTAAGGAAATTCCTAGATATAAGGCTGGGCGCAGTGGTTCATGCCTATAATCCTAGAACTCTGGGGGCCAAGATGGGAGGATCACTTGAGCTCATGAGTTCGAAACCAGCCTGAGCAAGAGTGAGACCCCATCTCTACTAAAAATAGAAAAATTAGCTGGGTGTGGTGGTATATGCCTGTAGTCCCAGCTACTCAGGAGGCTGAGGCAGTAGGATCGCTTGAGCCCAGGAGTTTGAGGTTGCAGTGAGCTATGATGATGCCATCACACTCTAGCCAGGGTGACAGAGTGAGATTCTGTCTCCAAGAAGAAGAAAAAAAATCCTAGATACATCATTTACTATAAAACTCCGAAAAATTTTCCTTATATCCAGGTGGGCTGTGTCTGGCAGTGTTCCAATCAGTAAAGATAATTATGTGGACAGGAATACAAAGGGTATTAAATCATGTGATGTTCACCTACCCAGGAACATAGATCATGACCTCCACAATCAAACGCACATGAATAAAAATAAAGAATAGAGAAAATATTCCTCCATATACAAAGGTATTTTCAAATTTCCTCAACTCAACCAAGCCTAACATACTTTTCCTGAGAAAACACCTAAAAATAGTTAATATCTTAGCTATATTTTTACAGTCTAACCCTACCCAGCAGTATTTTTAGCTTCTCTTATGTGGAAAAAAATTTGCTGAGTCTCTAAAGATATAGAAAAAATTAGTATCGTGAGGATGGGGACAGAAGAAATAGGTATTCAACGCATACCAAATCCCATGTCAAACATTCGATCTGCTTCATCAAACACAAGGTAAGAGACTCTTTGAAGATTAGTAGCTTTCTTTTTCACATGATCAATCAGTCGACCCTATAAGATAAACAAAGTGAATAGTAAGCATAATTAAAAAGCATTTATAAGGACTTTCTAAAGTCGTGCTCCTGGCAAAAGTGCTAATTCAGTCTTGGATGGTAATAAATGCTGGTCTGACAGCCTAGTACTTTATTTATGCACTATATAGCTCAATCGAGCAGAAATTTTGAAAACTTAATAAGATTCTTCCTTTACATTAATTAGGATTTAAATTCTGTGGAAAGATGGCCAGAAGCATTTTCCTGAGGCATTCTGAAATGATTTGATTTAAAGCGTACTGATGGGTTTTACTGTTTAGACTATATTCTTCTGGACGGTTTCGACCATACTCTGAATATCTGATTCTGGATGCTCTTGGTAACCACGCATCCATTTTCTAGGCGAGCGTAAGAGAAAAACTATTTGAAATAGAGGGGAATTTGTAGCTCCTAATGTATTCGTCACGAAGACTCTTACTGGACTGCTATTTTAGTCAACCAATCAAAATTAAATCAAAGGCCAGAAGCGGTGGCCTACGCCTGTAATCCCAGCATTCTGGGAGGCTGAGGTGCAAGGATCACTTGGAGATCAGGAGTTCGAGGCCAGCCTAAGCAAGAACAAGACCCCGTTTCTACCAAAAATAGAAAAAGTATCCGGGCACTGTGGTGCATGCCTGTAGTCCCAGCTACTCAGGAAGCTGAGGCAGGAGGACAGTTTGAGCCCAGGAGTTTGAGGTTGCAGTGAGCTATGATAATGCCACTGCACTCTAGTCAGTGTGACAGAGTGAGACTCTGTCACAAAATAAAAAATTAAAAATTAAATCAAAACCACAGGCTGCCATTCATCAGGGTGTTCTCAACCCTGCTTTACCATATTTTAGAGGAAATTCCCTGCAAAACTATGTTTTCCATATCGAGAGAGGCTGAGAAGTTACTTAACACAAGACATACTTACTGGGGTACACACAACAATCTCTGCCCCTTCCTGAAGAGCCTTGGCTTGCTCCCACATGCTCCCTCCTCCATATACAGCCACTGATCGAAGATTATAAGCTTTTCCAAATCTCTTACATTCTGCATGGATCTAAAAGTTGTTAATATATTAACAAATTGTGACATTAACAAATATCTCTATCACAACCCAAAAGGGAGTTCTGAAAAATAGTGTGGTATCATAAAAATATCGAAACCTAGAACATGTTTTAAAATCATAATTTTATTCATAAAGGTGTAACTGAATAGCAGAGTACCATTATCACATATCAACAAGCTATCTAAAATGTTGCTTTGATTATTCATTTTTTCCCCTTTTCTTCCTGATCCTGTCATTGCCCTTCTGCCAAGAAAAATGAATTTACCCTGGAGAAAACCACTGTGAGTTTATAATACAAACAATTCCCATATCACCATACTGTTTTTTCCTCTTAAACAGCAGTTTTAAGGGAAAAGCATATATTTGGTTACATAGGAAATATTACATAATACTTTCCAAAAGTTTCCTGGTAGCATAACAACGTGAATATACTTACTACTGAACTGTACACTTAAAAATGGTTAAGATAGTCAATTTTGTATTTTACCGCATTTAAAAAAAAGGATTTCCGATCATTCTACATACTAGACTGGCTAATCCCTTGCTAGTTCACACATGGAAGGGGTATTCTATACAAAAGACATACCTGCTGGCAAAGCTCTCTAGTAGGACACACAATCACAGCGATTGGTCCATCACCTGGTTCCAATTCCTTCTGGTCCATTATATGAATCAACATTGGCCAGATAAAAGCTGCGGTTTTCCCACTGCCTGTTTTAGCAATACCAATCATGTCTCTACCACTTAACGCCACAGGCACACCCTGAAGAAAAAATAAAGTATATCCACTCTAAAATTTCAGCTCTAAAGATGCACTGAAGGAAATACCAGAGAAGAATAAATTGGCTATTAATGACATTCATTGGCCTGGCGCGGTGGCTCACACCTGTAATCCTAGCACTCTGGAAGGCCGAGGCAGGTGGATCGCTCAAGGTCAGGAATTCAAGATCAG